>SSNP01000059.1:1328138-1351623 GCA_006937955.1 Pachypanchax playfairii | reverse complement strand
TGTATGTATGTATGTATGTATGTATGTATGTAGGTATGTATGTATGTATGTATGTATGTATTTATGTATGTATGTATGTATGTATGTATGTATGTATGTATGTATGTATGTATGTATGTATGTATGTATGTATGTATGTATGTATGTATGTATGTATGTATGTATGTATGTATGTATTTTTAAAAAAATATGAAGTAGTAGGATAGTGTAGTCCTGGTCCACACTCCTTACCAGTGGATGGCGGTAATGCACATCTAAAGTTGTTTGCCAACTGCCATAAAAAGTCAAAAGAAGAAGAAGAGATGCCAGTTTGTTCCACAACCTTTATGTGGTAACGTTTGGCCTGAGCGTGTGATTTTGACAGCATTTAAAGTGTTAGTGAGCTAACCTGCCTTCTCCTTCCCCTCTTTTAGTCCTGTTACCTGGAGCGCTCCTCCAGCTCTGAGTGCCTCTGTGCTGGCCGTCTGCCGCGCCGTCAGGAGGACTCTCTTGCCACGGGTTCCTGAAGTCGTGTGTCCCACGACCATCTCCCCTGCCTGGCTTCCCTGTCTGCCTCTGGTCCCCTCTGGAAACCACACCTGCCCCCGGAACAGCCGTCTGCTGTCACCCCTGCCTCAACCTCTCCTGTGGATTTATCAACACACCCTGGATCTCGCCTCACACCCTCAGCCTCCGGATCACCACGGCCACTGCTGGTTCCCTGGATCCCTCCAACATCACCAGCACCTTTACCTCCGTGAGTTCAAAGAGCACATTCCCAGCACACTGCAGCGTATCACCTGTACATTGGAAGGATCTATCTCTAACCTGTCTCTCCTCCACTGCCAGGACTCTGCCTGTACCCCGCTTCCGTTCCAGTTCTCCCTCCAGCAGCCTTGAACATTCCTCATTGTTGTATATTCACCTGATCACTGTATATATTAAACTCACTGCATCTGATTCCCCTGGTTTCTGTGTGTATTTGGAGTTTGGGTCACACTTGGAGTTCGAAACAAACCGCTAAAAACATGACAGTCTGTTTCCAGAGGTAGTTGGTGGATGGTTGAAGGACTGAGGTCATTGCGGCTCCGTTCCAGGATTGTTCAATTCAAAAGTGGGATAATCACAGGGAAGCAGGACATATTCATCCCCTTCATACATCTCCACTGCAAAAACCTTCAGCGACACTACGAGGACACGCAATCAGAGAGGATCCGTTTCAGTAGCTGATTCATGTCTTTTGAATTCTCCATCAAGAGAGACAAAGTCAGCAAATAAATCTCAAATGAAGCAGATATTTATGGTCACATGTTACTAAAGTGTCATGATTATCAATATTGTGTCACACTGTCTCGGGGAAACTCTGCGTGGAGAGAGAACGTTAACTGTGTCTAGGAGCATCTGAGAAATATCAGGATAAGGAAAAGTCTAAGCCTGTCTGGGAAGGTCCTCCTTGTCTCCGTCCTTATGGCTGACTATGTCCCAATTTTATTCCACAGCTTATACACTCTCACTATATACATCTATATTACACACACGTAGGGTCTTGAGGGTGGCTGATACCCCTCTTGGGTCTTGAGCTTTGGATTTATATCCCAGTGTGCTCGGGTGTAATTTGCTGCCCTGGGCCTGAGTTTCCCTTGTGGTCTGCTTCAGGGTCTGGGGGTCAGGACTGGGGCTTTTCACACCCACTGTTAAATAATTTCATGGAGAACCCTTATAGGTTCAAGAGCGTCCATGCAGGTGTTTGCACACAGGTGTTCACAGACACTCACTAACTTGGGTTGCAGCTGCCACTAAGAATGTTGTGTGTTAAGCAGCATGTCATTATTCCCTGGATTCACTGAGGGCCATTGACGATTTTCACAGACCGCTTTTGGTCATGTGTTTTTGCGATGGAAATACAGCAATAAGGTGATCACATTCCACAGTGTAGCTGATGGTGTTGGTAGTGATGTCTGGAGGTGAGCGAGGGTTTGCAGGTAAAGGAAGCCGGATGCTTTATGGGAGTGGATGTGTGCGTGTGAGAGAAGAAAGAGAGCAGCAGATGCAGCAGTAAAAGCTGTGGCTCGGTTTCAACCCACAGGAACAGTTTTTGCTGGCTAATAAAAGCAACCTATTGTACAGAACAGCAGCTCTTCTTCCACAGTGTGTGGTGACACATTGTCCCTCAGTCAGACTGCACGGTGTAAAACAGCTGACAACACTTCACAAGGAGGAATCAGTGTGAAGGATCAAGTGTGGGCACCTCACTAGGAATTAAATGTTCAGGGATTGTAATGTTAAAGCTATAGTGCGTAACTTTTACATGTCCGTGGATGTCCGGTTCAGCCAAGCCACTATTAGAGGAGATGACACAATGCAGATTAAGCCGATCGGCTCCTCAAACATCTCACGGTATTTTTCAATATATATAATTTCTACTTTGCGTGTCGACCGGCAACATTCCCGCACTGGCGCGCAGGAAATTACGTCTTTTACATCACAACAAGAAGGGAGGGGGAGGACGAGCGGAGAGTCTCGTAGCAGGAGATCATTCACTAACCTGTCAGTTACAAATTAGCAGGAACCTTGTCTCCCGTTTGTAATAAGCTATTTGCGTTTCTGCGGAAAATAAATAAAAAATACAATAATTACCTCTTCCGAAGAGTCCATCTTTTTTCAACAGCTGTCCTTATTCAAACAGAATAAAAATGTCGTTGAATCGCGAATCACAGCGGCAGACGGATAGCGGTTGAAGGGGGGTGGGGGGGGGACAGGTGGGCGTACGTCATATGGAAGCGCCAGCTTCATTGTTGTAATAACGCAAAATTCCGCTAGGGGGCGACAGAAGTTACGCACTATAGCTTTAAATGCAGATGTTGATGGATGCCGTTGTGTCTCTGCTCTTGTTTTTCTCTCTCTGCAGGTGTTGATGTAGATCTCTAGTGTTTTCTCTCTGTCACCTTCTTCTCTTTTGCCCTCTCTTTTTTTCTTCCCTTCATTTCCTTTTTTTCCTTTTATCCAGTGTCCACTGAACCATTGCAGATGTAATAAACAAACAAACAAATAAACAAGAATTCTGGAGTTTTTGAACATTCATAGAGAGAGGCACTGTTTGGTCCTGCTGCTGCAAGAGCAGCTTGATAAATTCTTGAGCATATGAAGTGATTTTCTATTGTATGCTGGCTCTCTTCATAAGGGTGCTTCATGAGCTGATCATCACATCTGCTCAGATATTTGAGGAAAAGCTTCTAATTTTCAGGATGACAAAAAGGCAGAGTCTTCAGCTGCAGCTGCAGGATGAAGAAGATCTACCAGCTGTAGCTGCTGCTTTTGAGGACCTGAGAGAAAACACAATGGTGGTGGAAGCAGGACTGAAACCAAAAGCAGCACCTCTACAGCCAGAAGAAGATTCTGTTTCATAAGTTGGACCACGGCTTAAGACAATCAGTCAGTCTGCTGTCGTTCTACTTATCAGCTCATCAACAGCAACATATGCAGTAATTTAAAGTAGCAGCTTCACAGTAACTTTCTATATTTATTATCCACATTCAAGTTGTTTATCTGCCATGGACATGTTTGACAATGTGTTTGGAAGACTGAATTAGTCAGGAAGCATCTTTTGAATATTCACTTAAAGTAGGTAATGATTCATTAATCATTATGAGGTTTTACTTTACTTGACTGATGAAAGAATGTTTAAACTTCATTTTTCTTCACTTTGCTAATGCTCTACATCCATGTTTTATTCTTTTTAACTCTGGGGTCTTAACTTTAGTGTTTGAGCTTAGAAATGTTCATCAGCTGCTCCTTTTGTGTAAGCAAGTCTCTGCAATGATGCAGTGATGACACATCATAACAAATTAAGCAAAAATCATTTAATCTGCACAGCATCCAAACCAGAATAAAAATAACTCAAATAGAGATGTTTACAAGAAGAAAACAATCAATAAATACTCAAAAAAGATACAAAACTGCTTTTAAAATCACAGCGCTGCTCCACCAAGATGCCACCATGTGTAGCTTTGTTCTAGAAATATATAAAACATATACAGTATAAATACTGTATCTAGAAACATACAGACAACTTACTCACACTTACACAAACTGCACCACCATGCAGCACCGTGCATGTACACATACATGTACATGTAAATTAACCCTTTATAGCCTGATCTAAATTATTAGATAACTGAGACTAAAATCATTAAAGGGACATAAGGCAAGATTTGTGAAAAACTACACATGCATTTCCAGTTTATTCAATGCTAATGGGTCATGAAGCATTAAAAACCCAAAATAACGAGGCCATCCGCATATATGTCTGTTGCCTTGGACACGCTGTGTGCTACATAATGCGCTGCAGTTCAACGTCCGAATTTCCCGCGCAGTTGTAGTGATGTGACGTAAATTGACGCTGCATGCGCGTTGCCGACAGCTCTTGAACAGGAAGTACATGGCCGCCGTGGACTTGGATTCAAACACTGAAGGTATACTTATGGATGTTTCTGCAGCCAGCAAACGACCTGCATCCACTCTCACCCCCCAAAAAAGTGGCACCATGAAGAAAAAAAAGACTTTATCAGCTGCATCTCGTGAGTCTAAAAAAAAACATGACCGAAGCCGGGCAGGCACCCGCATAAATATTGGATATGCGTTCGGTTCATGGAGGGAACTTCAGCTGCATTTGGGAGTGAAAACGGATGCTGACATGGCTCATTTCCTTGTGACCAGGTGAGAAGCCACCTGACGTGAAATAGGCTACAGCTAACAGCTGTTGTGCAGCCCTGAGTTTTTACAGATTGCACATTTTCCAAACCGAATACCAGAATTATGTCCTATTTGACTGAAAGCCGGAGACGTTAGCAGCTGCTGTAGCCACATGATAAAAGTTTTGTTTGTAGTAATTTTACAGCAAACACTAGTTCGATAATATGCCGTTTTATAAATTGGTCGTGGCACATTATGTGTAGCACCGATAAAAAAAAAAAAGTTTCTGAAAGCGCACACACACAAAAAGCACAGCTCCATTAATTCATGAACTTCATCCGGCTCCTTGGTGTCCTGTCTTTTTTTACCGGACGAAATAATTGATCCATGTGGCTACGTGTCCACACATGTGGCTGACATTGCAGCCAGATCATCAGTTCATGTCATTGGTACGTCCTATACAGAAATACAGCCTCCCCGGTGCAGTGCTGTGAAGACGAACAGTCTGTAAAGTGTCTGTGCGCGCTCCTGTGCCGGCTTGGCTGGTGGCTGCAGTTAGCCACAGCGCCTGTCGCGGCAGCACTGAGTCAGATTTTGTAAAGCTGCCTTAAGTCCCTTTAAGTATCATGTTTGAATGAATGGAGGTAGGATGATGAAACCCCACCCCAGCATGGACCCAATCGAGCCAAGAAGGGCCCAGCCCCACCAAGTGACCACTGGGAGCCAGAACACACCCAGAACGACTTCACTCATAAAGAGGACCAAGATGTCACACAATAAGGGGGGACCCTGAGACCCACCCTGACATACAGACAGAACACATTCCCATCCTCATGCACACAGAGACTCTCTAACACACAACAATATGGGCAGAAACAGGAATAGACACCACACACACACAGTGTCACTCCCCACAGTGGCATGAATTTAATGCATCTTAAAGCTGTTGAACAGTTCTTAAAGCAAACATAATGACCTATTTTAACCCTCTAAAACCTGATACATTAAGTAAAAGTCCAACAGTCATTTAGAATTAAAAAAATGCTAATTATTTAATAGTAACATAAATATTTCTAATTGTATAACTAATTTGATCATTTCATTATTATTGGCCCTTAACGTGTAGTACTTATATTATCCACTAGAGGGCGACCAGAGAAGAACTGGTTCAAGAGGTTTTTGTGTTCAGTGTCACAGTCTGAGTATTTAAGGAAGTCTTTTCACCACCTGCATGAAGGTGTTGAGAGGCCCACATGTACCTCTTTTTCTTTAGGCTGCAAACATTTGGATTCAACATCCAAAAATGAATATAACACAAGAGAGATCCTCTTTTATTTCCAGATGTTTACAGTTGAATCTGATACACAGCTCAGAAGACAGTATTCTTTGTAACATCACATCAAATTTTAGGTGAACAAAAGTATTGGACCATACTTCTACTGAATAATCTGATGGGTCTAAAAATGGTCCTATTTAAGTAGAGACTATAATACTGTAAACACTGGAAAACATCAGGGTTGTTGTGGAAAAAATATTTACCAAGAGTCGTGGTCTTACTGATGAATCTGCATTAGGATGAGGCTCCGCCCTCAAGTTGCTATGCTGTTCTTCTTTTCTGAGCCTCCATTAACCTTGCAGCTGGCCTGCAAGGCTGAAGAGGGTAAAAACAAATGCTTATCTCAGACAGACTAGTCTAAACTATATGTGGAGAAAGAAATAAACCCTGTATCATTAAAATTATGATCATGTAAAGCCAGGAAATGCTCCCACAGGAAACTCTTACAAAACAATGAACAATAGGGTTAAAACAAATGATGGAATCCATTTAACAGACTACCTAGAAATGCGGAATACTTTCAACATATTATGTTTCTCTGTGAAAATCTTCCATAATAATGGAAATAATTAATATCCATTAAAAACAGTTTTTCTGAGGTCTCTGTTGAATATTTTAGCTTACCTTCATACTGGGCAAAGATTAAAGCTATAGTGTGTAACTTTTACATGTCCGTGAATGTCCGTTTCAGCCAAGCCACTATCAGAGGAGATGACNTGGGGGGGGACAGGTGGGCTTACATCATATGGAAGCGCCAGCTTAATTGTTGTAATAACGCAGAATTCCGCTAGGGGGCGACAGAAGTTACGCACTATAGCTTTAAAGCTGCTATACTTAATTTGCATAACAAATTAGCTTAACATGTTTTTCATGCCCATAAAAAATGTTTTAACACAGCATGGAGAAAAATATGTTGAGAAGGTTAAAAAACAAACAAAAAAAAAAAAAAAATTAAGTGGTTTTCTCGTATTTGTCTAAAAACATCAACCAATCAAATGGTTCGGCCCGAACGGAATGATTGGACAGTCTCTCCAGTCATACGGACTTCCGCATTTATTTGGCTTCTGTGCTCCTAAAAAACTGAGACATATTACGGCAAAACACCACTGCTGGGAGTGTTCGCCGCTCTACCGTGTCACAGCAGGAGAAACAGCCGCCGGCTGGTTCCACGTCAGGTTCAGGACAAAGTAACAATTAATGTAGTTGTTTGTTGTTATATTGTTTTCACTTACCGGTGATTCCACCATGTTACGGTAGAGCCCTGCTCAGGCCTATATTCTGAGCCCGAGCCTGGCCCGATAGGTTTTCAGATTTAACAAGCCCGAAACCCGGCCCGCCCCCTTTTTTGTGCATGATTGAACAACGCACATACTGTACATGTCAACCTTGAGAACTCAGGGAGACATTTATGGAGAATTAGGGAGACCGTGGTTGAGGTGCGTCGGAGCGGGGGGATGCAGGCGCTGGTCATGTAAGAGCAAGGAGGGTGCACGATAGAAGTTGTGAGTTGTGTCACAGTTAGGGTGACCAGATGCAAACTCACCAGATGTGGGACAGGGAGTAGGTTTGGGGGGGACAATGTGGGACGCAGCTGACACTTGCGGCGGACAACGAAAATGCATACGGCACAGCTTGGCAGCCTTGGCTACTGTTCTTTAACAAATTATGTATATATTATTTCAACAATATAACAACCGTACAAATAACAACTGACCACAGTATTGCAGTTGAACACATCTGTAATCATGAACTCAGACCTGAACATGAAGAGCCACATTAACTCTGTAACATCAGCAGCTTTTTACCATTTGAAAAACATTTCTAGAATCAAAGGGATAGTGTCTAAACCAGACTTAGAGAGACTAATCTACACATTTGTCTCCAGCAGACTAGATTACTGTAACGGGGTTCTGACTGGCCTCACTAAACAAGCTGAAAAACAACTGCAGTACGTACAAGTACGTGTAAGGTGCACAACCCCCCCCCACCAAAAAAATCTGTTCTGAAGCTTTTAATCAAGTCCAGTCTTTTTGTATGACATTTCTTCATTGGACCAATACGTGTTTTATTGTTTCTTCCTTATTAAAAATCATATAATCCTGTAATATGTTTCCTCATCCCAGCAGAAGTCTCATTACTCTCTCATGTATTCTGTTTGNCTCTCCAATCTTCTTTTGAATCATCTCCCTTTTTTCTCTTCTTACCCTAAACATATTGTCTTTAAAGCTGTCGCCTCCCCCCCCCTCTACTCCTTACCCACAAAATACCTCATCAAATTCACAACTTTTTTACACTTATCAACAATTCTTTGAATATGAACCCTCCAGATGAGTATCTCATCAAACCACATAAAATGCGTAGTTTTTAATCTCCTGATTAAACAACCTAAGTTTTACTTCCTGATTTATTTTTTTTGTAAAAAGCACAACTTGTTTTATCAACATAGAACCTCGTACCTGTCATTGTGCCACCAGCCAGTGACGTCAGCGACCTCATCTACCTGTTCGCTTTTTGTCTCTGTTCACTGCTTAAAATAAACATATTTTCAAAATGCCTTTAGCTGCTCAGTTTCTTTGGATTTGGGTCAAGAATAACATCAGAACATCACGCCAGCCTCTTGTTAGAGGACCCAGTTGACACTGTGATGGCCTGCTCAACTTGATGTCTTCCAGGTTCCTGCTGCAGCCTTGGGAGCAGTCAAGTTAATTAAGAACACCTGGAGCTAATGTGAGCTGGCCTATATCGACTCTTCCCCACCTTCAGCTCAGGGGGAAGAGCTTCTCTTTCCCCTACCTCACATTCGTTTGTGTTTGGCTGGGTGTGGGTGCCTTACTCCCTCACCTTTGCTTGGCTTATTCCTTTCATTTCCTTATTTTAATAAAATCCTTTAATGGGCTTTTTGGTGTGTGGCATTTTCCCCTTATTTGTTTGTCATGGTTTTGAGCCAGGCCATGCCAAATCCCGGACGAGCCCCCAATTTGGCCGGAGCTTGAACACCCTCCTTTGTCTATAAGGTCTCCTGTTTGGTAAGTTAAGCTGTATTCTATTTTTTATTTGTATTTTTAAATGATTTTTTATTTTTTAATGTTTCGCTCTTATAAGAAAATATATAAACCGTTGTTTACAAAAGTTGAAAATTTAAAAAAGCAATTATTATTAATTTTTTTTCCACTTACTGTACCGAAAATGAACCGAACCGTGACCTCAAAACCGAGATACGTACCGAGCCGTGATTTTTGTGTACCGTTACACCCCTATTATTGACAAAGTAAAATAATTTTATCTGTAGTTACTTTTTATAATTGTTTACTGTTAATATTGGTTTGAGCATGTTTTTTTTTTAAATTGCACTCTATGTTTATAGTCTGGACTATTTATTTTAGTATAAATAAATATTTATTGCAACGTAGTCCAGTTATTGAGTTATGTCTCTGTTCCAGACGGTAGGAGGCGCCAAAATGTCTAGATCCCCATGCAGCTCAAGGCTGCATGGGGATCTTGCGCTGCATGGAGATCTTGCCAGTGATTAACGATTTTACCTCAATTCGATATAAATATATTGAGGAAAAAAGTTTCCAGGCTACTTATCCAAGAACTTTCCTGGCATGATGCAGATTTTTCACCGTTCACCCAGGTAGCTGCCGAGCTAAAGAGCAAAACACACCAGCACCATACAACACGCATCACTGCTTTCAGTTAGGAACCACTGACTGTATCCTTTGTACAACCTGCCTGGATGCAGTTTGCTTGTTGTCAAATTGACTTAGCAAAAAAAGTACTCAAATACCCTTAAGGACAGTAAAAAGATAAAAAAAAAACTGGCTTCCGTCAGAATTTTGTAGGCCACATTTCTGTGGCGTCACGGTTCTGTGTATCTGTCTCAGCCTTGGGATCAACTGGCAGTTTGTGAATTGTGCAATTTTTGTGAAATTGACATATCAGGGTTATGAGCTTTGAATTTCTGTGTTTATTTAGATATTAGAGTTAAATTTTGTTCTCTGATAGCCAGGTGTTAATTTTTTTCCATCTTATTTTTTCATCAGTTTGTCAATCTTTAGCTGCATTTTTGTTACATTTATCATTATGGGAACACTGCTGGAAGATCAAGGAACAAACTGGTAACGGTAACAATGAGAAGGAAACTGAAGGACGCAACAAGAAGCGGAGAAACAAAGGCTGAGCAGCGAGGTGATTACTGGACTGGGAACAGTCAAGTGATGAGCTGCACTACAAGAGAAGAGATTAAAAGTTGATGACACAGGAAGCAAGATGAACCAAGAAATGAACACAGGAAACTTTTAAAATAAAAGAAAACATCTTCAACAATAAAATCCAAAATAACCCCCAAAACAGTGACACCTAATTGTTTTTGGGAAAACTGGAGCTGTTTTTGGAAACTTCCTTTTTTCCTAACTGATGTATCAGCAGTTAGAGAGGAAAGCATGTGAAGATAAATGCTCAACTTCCATATTTTATCACGCATGAATACAAATGGTGCTTTAGAAATCTGAAGTAATTTGAGGACAGATTTCACAGCAGTCAGATGAGGGACTGTGGTGGACGTTTGCTCTCCCTTTGAATGTGTATGAGCTGATCATGTGTAGAACAAGAAAAAAAGAGACTTTTCATCGTTTAAAACCACTAAAACCGTGACTAAAGAACTTAAATGCACTAAATATCAAAAGTTTTTAGGTTTTAAAATGTTTTAGTTCCTTGAACTTGGTCAGATTCTATTAAGTTAATTCTTATGCGAATGATTCCCAGTAAATTTGATTCACAAATGTTTTTACATACTATAACTAGAATTTATAAATGGATTACATAATCACTAGACCATATGGGAAGATATCAAGATTCCATATATAAAACAGATGTTCATCTGTTTTACTGTGAAAACAGACACTTCACATTTGTGTTGGAGTCTGTCTTTAGTTTGAGTGTCCAGATGTTTCCTGATGATATTTGATATGAAACCACCATGAAATAGATTCAAGATGAAATGTTTCAATATACTCTTACTTTTATATCTCAGTTTCACTACTGGACATACACTCTCAGAAATAGAGGTACGAGACAAGAACATTTTTGTACATATAGGTAAATTTTTTTAAAATGTTCCCTTAAAAGTACAATATTGGTCTTTAAAGGGTCAGAAATGCCCCTCTGAGGGTTCAAATTGATATAAAGTACAAATTTGTACCATTTCATCTGCACCTGCAACCCTGGCCAAGGCTGGTTAATCTTCAATTTATTAGGTTTCATCCATCATTTTCAACATTGTAATATTATGTTTCAGAATGTTGGTTTAAAACTTCAAAACGTGGCGTAATTTTACTGTTTTAGTGGAACAACTTAATAAAAGTACAAAAATGGACCTGGACTACAGGGAACACCCCCAGCGACAAGAAGAGTACAAATTCTTGTAATTACTCTGGAAAATTAATCAGTACTGCTATATAACATTATAATTTGTAAGTCATTTTAAATTTCACTGTTGATTTTTTTTTCTTTGTAATTATTAGGAAAAAAAATGGACAATGTGTGCTGCCCTCTGAGAAAATGCACACATACATGTGGAGAACATGCAAACTCCACATAGAAAGATCCCAGGCCGGTTTCAAACCTGGGACCAACAAGATCCACTCTGCAGCCAGCTCAGAACAACTTCAATGTCAAATTACTTAAATTGATTTTAGTAATGTTGCTAATCGTGCTGCTCAGGATGGGGGATTGCTCTGAATTAACAATTCAAACCAATTAACTGGTTCCTTAGATTAGAAATCTTTTATTGCTCATTGGTTGATTTTCTGTAAAGTGCCTTGAAATTACTTTGTTATTAACTGGTACTTTAAATAAATAAACTTGAAATAATTAAACTTCAAACTTAATGATCAAAAGGTTTGTCATTTGCAATTAAATATTGTCGAAAAACAGTGACAAATTAAGTAAAAATCCTTCAATCGGCACAGAATTCAAATCAGAATAAAAATAATTAAAAAAAGAACAAATGTTTACAGAAGAAAAACAAGCAAGAAACACTCAAAAGATGAAAAAAACTGCTAGGAATATCACAGAGCTGCTCCGACGAGCTGCACCGACGAGCTGCACCGACGAGCTGCATCGAAGAGCTGCATCGAAGAGCTGCATCGAAGAGCTGCACCGACGAGCTGCACCGACGAGCTGCATCGAAGAGCTGCATCGAAGAGCTGCACCGACGAGCTGCTCCGACGAGCTGCACCGACGAGCTGCTCCGCGTAGTGCTATATTCTGAATTTGAATTTGTATTTGCACCTGGTTGAAAAGAGGTGAATGACTGATGATGCAACACGCTTTGATCAGTTATAGGAAAAGTATTGAGAAACAGTGATGAAGATTTATGTGGTCCACAAGCACACAAGAGGAGAACCAAATCCCTTGATTCCACACACAGTTAGAACATGACCCATCAGGACTTTCATGTCTACTTGATGAGTAATCAACATGAGAATAGATTCAATCTGCTGAAAAAATGCCCCAAAATGTCACGAGGACTGAAAGTTGAACAGCTGACTTTTTATTTCCTTCCTTCTCTGTTTTGTCTCCACCAACTTGTCAGAAAATGCCTAAATGTGAGCGTAAATTCATGGATGAATTAAAGAGAAAAGACCTATTATCATCTGTAATATTCCACAATGGAACATTTATTTACTCACTTTCAGATTCTGATTCCAGCTGTTTCAGCTTATCAGAATATTTTCCTGTGTAGTCAAAATAAACCTACAGTCAGTCTCTCTGTTATTCAGCATCTGAGTCTGTCATTTTATTAAGCTAGATAAATATTATTTATTATTTTAACACAGTTACACAGTTCAAATGGCCAAAATATTTCTTCTAAAGGAGAATAAAAATGGCAGCAAACCTACTACATGGTAGAACCTGTAAATGGGACTTTTCTGTGTCTCTGCTCTGACTCTAATGACAGGACTGGACTGTGATGGATATCTGCTGAAGACATGAAGCTGAGAACTGATCATGATGGAGATCAGTGTGTCTTTCGAGTTCATCATGTCTGAGAACATTCAGCTGAAATCTCTGTGAACTGTTGACTGCTTATTTAACTTGTTTAGATTCAGCTGCAGATCGCTCTTATCACATTAGCATTTAGATAAGTTAATACTGTGACTCTATTTCTGAGGAGACTGAGAACAATGCATGAAGAAATGCCGAGTGGTATAAAACCCTGATCACTTAGAGCTGTTGAAGAGCTTGAGGAGTTCTGAGGTGTAAAATGAGAGTGACCTTTAGGATGGAAGCAGATATCAGATACATTTAGAACCAGTTTTTCTTGTTAATTCACTAAATAAAAACACTGGTCAATCAGATTCTTACAGGTAATTTTATTTGTTCTATATCAACCGTTAAATGTCCTTACTTGACTTTAAATGCACTAATTATCTAACTTATTGATTCCAATCAGATCAGAATGTTTACCTGATAAGTGGATAAACACACATGTAATAGCATCAGCTTTATCGATGCTGTACAAACCTCAACTAGTGGAGCAGTCATCTGACTGAAATGTGACTTGTATGAATTAGCATGAACTTAGAATAAAAGTGGGAAGGATGAGAAGGGGCAGGCTCTGATGTTTATAAAACAAGTTCCCCACCCAACTGCTGTTTCCTCTGCCGGTCCAGGAGACTCAGAGGAAAGAGGCAAAAAGAACATTTCTTCTTTTTTTCACACACCAACAATCATTATTAGCAACAATGGTCATCAATAAATCCAAAGTAGCTATTGGGTTTATAGTTGCAGGAATTCTGACACTGATCTTTGGAGCCATTTCAATGTTCACAGGACCAACAGTGATGAAAGACCAAATAATAAAGGTAAGTTACGTCCCAACCAGCAGCCAGTCTTCTGATTCTGTCCTGATTCACTCAGAGGCTTAAAGGACTCATTTGTTTGCAGCAAAATATTCACATATAAACTCTGATCTGTTAATCAAATCATCTCGTTCGATGCAGCTCAGCAGTTTTATTTGAATTTTAAAACTAAATATTCAGACTTTAGATTCGGGTTGTGTGCATTTAGTTTACTTGTTTCGTGAGTGTATGCTTTGTGGTATTTGCTTCTTTTTAATTTTACTGAAGGCCATGAGCTTTGCATTAGAATAGAAATCTACCACAAAATCAGTAACTGCAAATGAAAAAAAATAGATTTACATTTATTTACATTTTATTCTAGTTTGGTTTTATAAGAACCGGAATGTGTTTCATATTTTCCCACAGCTGTCTCTTATTAATTAATACCAATGTTGTTATTGGCTTTTCTATTGTGAAACAGAATGTAGAAATTTAAATAATGTAAATTAGGATTCACTAAAATAAATAATCATCATTCTTTTTTCTACCTTAGAAGGAGTAAAGTGCCACAGAAAAATAATACAAAAAAAAATTAAAATATAATATAAGAATTTTTCACATATTTAGACAAAAGTACAATAATACATGAAATTAGATGAACACAGTGCAGATTTATTAAAACAAAAAACAATAAATTTAGTGGAGCTCGATTTATTTTATTGAATGCTAAAAAACAAAGTGAATGTAACTTGTAAAAGAAACTAAATCTAGTTTATTTATTATGTAGTTAAATATCAACGAACTAGAAATCCCCTCTGCTTTTGTTGTGGTTTTTTTTAACCTTGTTAAGCATTTTTCAATTCTCCAAAAATAAAAAATAAAAAGTTTCACGTGTCCACGAGCAGGAACTACACTTCCCAGAATCCTCAGCAACCCGGAGGCGTAACGTTGGACATAAACACAGTGTCAGTCGAATCAGGTCAACAAGATAAATAAGATAGATAAATGATAAAACCGGCCGATCAGCGGGTTTTACCGGAGCATGAAGCCGAAGCTCCCGGTGTGAAGCAGCGTGTCGTTTCTGTCCGGTAGCGGATTCGGTTTGTTTCACTGACACAAAGAAACGCGGATCGCTGCTCAGCTGTCGGGATGGCAGTGAATAAATCCAAAGTTTCAGCTGGTTTCATAGTGGTCGGGGTCCTCACAACGTTTTTCGGTGTTGTTCTTGTTTTTGTGGGACCGATCGTGATCGACGACCAGGTGGTGAAGGTAAGCACACCGTGATGACGTGTCGGGTTTGTTTTCACCTTCAAATCAAAGGATTTCAGACGGCTGCGTGACAAAACAGACTCATCTGTCCCTAACCCTTAACTCTGCTCCAGATTCTCCAGACGTCAACTTTCTGTGTTTGTCTTTCATTTAAACTAACATCTTCAGATGACGTCATTTTCCTGCCCAAATTAAAATAGTAGATTCATGTAATGAATCTGTATTTACTTTGAGTATTAAAACCTGGTTACATGATATCCGTTTGAGATATAAGCCTTATAATAAAGTTTGTGATTGTCATTGTTTTAGTGCAAATAATCAAACTGTTAGGAAGCATGTAATATGAACATCTAACAGGAAAAGTAATAAAACAAGAAGAAATGTGTCATTTCAGTTTTAGTATCTCCAGTGAAACTTGTTTGCAAACACTTATTAGTAAAATAAAAAATAAAACAATTAGTTCTAAACCGTCACCAAAGCTGTCAAACAGAAACCGTGTGGTTGTTTATGTATAAATGAATAATGACATGTATTTGTTACTTTTTATTTTCTTGTCAGAACACAGTAATTGATCCTAAAAATGAGCTCTCCTACACCATGTGGAAGGACCTCCCTGTTCCCTTCTTCATGTCCGTCTACTTCTTCAACATCCTGAATCCCCAGGAGATCCTGAAAGGAGAAAAGCCCATGGTGGAGCAGAGAGGACCTTACGTGTACAGGTACGCAGCTCAGCCTTCCAGTGCTGATCAGCTGCTGGTGCTTTCACTGTCATCACCCTATCAGCAGCCTTTGCCCCGCCACCAGCGATCACCTTTCACAAGACATTTATTGTTGCTCTGCTGGTCGTTTTGCATGTTGAACCAAACTTCCTGTCTGAAATATTAGAAATGTGTTCACATGTAAAAACATGTTCAGGTTTGTTGTAGATGGCAGATTTATTGAAAGCTCAGCACTTTGACTCTCTGCAGGTTGATGTGTGTTGAATCAAACGTTCTCTGATATGAAGCAGAATGTTAACCGTGTTTTTAACACAATGTTTGTTATATAACATGTTTTAACTGAGAACAGCTTCATCTGCGGCTGAAAAATGAGAATCATTTTCCTTCTTTTCAGTCAAATAAAAATCTCAGATTTTTTTGCTGACAGAAGCCTCTAACTTCCTGTCGCAGATGACGCTGATGTCAAACCAGACACGAGACCTCAGAAAAGCTTTTATTGTTCTGAGATAAAGTTCTTTGAATAGTTGGACTGAGCTCAAAGTCAAAGTTTTCATTTTGCGACTGGTTTTAGGAAACATGTTGTTTTATTCAGTCAGTCTAAATGTGAGAAGATAGTTTTCAAAACATTTACTCAGATTAGAACCGACATCTAAAAAAAAAATTCTCTCATTGCAACATAAATTTCCTTCATGAATCTTTTTTTTAAATAGGAATTAATTAATTTTACTTTTACAGTATATAAAATCAATATAAATTACATCAAATATGATATTTTAATCATTGTCTTATAACTTTAAAACAATTATTTAATTCATTTATTTGAGAAATGTAACTAATTCTAAAAAACTTTTATTCTAGGAGGTAATTTTCTAAACAGTAGAAATTTTTTTTTTTTCCAAATGCAAAAAAAGAAAAATACAAAACCTGAAATTCTGCTTTCATAAGAAATAGACCTAAAGACAGAATTACTGCTCTAAGCACAGACTCTTCATGTGGTTTGATGAACATTGTGCTGTAACTATCTGATCTTGTGTTTTTAGAAAACACTGTCAGAAAGAAAACATCACTTTTCACCCCAACGGTACAGTGTCCTACAGAGAGTACAGAAGATACTCCTTCGAACCCTCCATGTCTGCTGGGAATGAGTCGGACGTGGTCACGATTCCAAACATGTTGGTGCTGGTGAGCGAGTCCGGATCCAGTCTCAGTTCATTCTGTCTGGCCTTCATTTCTTTATTTGTCCAAAACAATTTGTTCTTTCAGGGTGCAGCAGTGATGTTGGAGGACTTACCCTTTGCTGTGCGTTTACTGATCAGCGCCACCTTCAAAGCTTTCAAGGAGGGTCCCTTCCTGACTAAGACAGTAGGAGAGCTGATGTGGGGTTATGATAGTAAACTAGTTGAGTTTCTCAGTACCTACCTGCCAG
The DNA here is from genome assembly GCA_006937955.1 of Pachypanchax playfairii. Taxonomy (NCBI): domain Eukaryota; kingdom Metazoa; phylum Chordata; class Actinopteri; order Cyprinodontiformes; family Aplocheilidae; genus Pachypanchax; species Pachypanchax playfairii. The sequence continues at coordinate 1,334,358 of SSNP01000059.1, read as the reverse complement.
GGATGCTGCCGTCATCTGGAAAATTTGGCCTCTTTGTAGATGTAAGTGATTTTTTGTGACAAGCCGTTTCAGTATTCACCGTCTTGATTTTATACAGAATTGAAACTTTTAATCATCAAAGTATTTATTTTTTTGTTGCTTTTTATATCAATGAATAAAACGGAGGTGGTTTTTCCTCTTGGTCTAATCTGAATTAGGGAATTTATTGTTGATTTCCAGCAGATTCTGATCAATCTGTTAATGATCAATGAAAGATCCCGAGATGTGATCAGTTCAAGGACTGTCTGAATTTACACCAGCAGCTCTTCATAAGATACTTTTATTAGCATCTACTACTTTAAGTTATTAGCAACTTCCCCAGGTAGTCTATGTGTTCCTTTTGTTAAGTTCTTATAATGTGCTTCATAGTTATATTGTGTAATTTTAAACTTTTTATTGTTGATTTGTCACTTTATAAGCTCCATATTACTGATCTTATATTTTCAGGTCTTTTGTAGTCTGATTGATAGTTGTAGTTGATTGAAGATGTGAATCATCCTGTAATCAGCATTATATTTTCTTATCCAGTGCATGAGACAAAAACATTAACCCTATATGAACTTTATGAGCTACAGTGTTGTACATTTTAGCAATTTCTAACGTTTTTCTTTTGTTAGAATGAATAAAAACATTAAATGATGTTAAATGTTAAAGTCATGTGTGCTGGACAAATTCTAACATAAACTATGTTGTTATTTTTATTTGTGTTTAGTTCAACAACTCCAACACCGGTTTGTTTACTGTCCACACGGGGAAAGATGACATCAGAAAAGTCCATCAAGTCGACTCCTGGAACGGCCTCAAGGAGGTGAAATGTCAAAAACAAAAACTCTTTTCTTAAGCTTATGTTTTCACACCTGACTGTCGTCCCTCTCTGCTGACAGGTGAACTTCTGGGGGACTCGTCAGTGCAACATGATCAATGGAACAGCTGGGCAGATGTGGCCTCCATTCATGACGAAAGAGAGCACCCTACCTTTCTACAGCCCTGATGCCTGCAGGTAACATCTCTCTATATATATCTCAGTATTTCTGATTTCTCACAGATTTTGATGATGTTTGTTTTTAGGTCTATGGAACTTGTTTACCAGCGACCTGGAAAGATGAAGGGCATTCCTTTGTATCGATACGTTGCACCCAAGACCCTGTTTGCTAACGGGATAGATTACGCTCCTAACGAAGGCTTCTGCCCCTGCAGGCAGTCCGGTCTGCTCAACGTCAGCAGCTGCCGTAACAGTTAGTACATACATGTACTTTTGCATTATACAGGTATCATAATTGTATTTATTTTACCTTGATGTACCTGAACAGTTTGAACAAATATTTACTGAAGTAACTTGTGTTTATTCTAAGTAATTAATGTAGACTGGATGTCTTTAACTAGTAGAATGGTGGGAACATGGTGACATGCTGTAGGGATCATAACATTAAGTTGAACCAGCAGTGTTAAAAACATAATTCTAGGGTTTTTTTAGGCTCATTGTTTTCTTTAAATGAAAATAGCTTCATACATTTACTCCTTTAGGTTATTTCACTTGGAGATAGAAAACTGTTTACTTGCCCTTTGAGTCTGTCTGGCAGGAAATTTCTCTAATAAATATTGTGTACTTTGTGAGTTTGACCTGCTGCATGTGGGCGGAGACTGTTGGAGGAGCTGCAGCGGAGTCACTTCACCTTTTCTTGGTTTCAGATGCTCCAGTCTTCATCTCTCATCCTCACTTCTTTAATGCTGATCCCGTGCTGCGGGAGTACGTGTTGGGTCTTCATCCCACTGAGGAGGAACACGGCCTGTACATAGACATCCACCCAGTAAGTGTGCACACATGCCTGCTCACAAGAAGTCACCAGACATGTATCTGATGGGTCCACATTCCTCAGAAGCTTCCTTTTCTGTATAGTTTGTATTTTTATTTAGTGTGTGATTAAACACCATCAATGCACTTAGACATTCTCACACATTGCTAATGTAAACATGACTTATAGCACCGTTTTAAAGGTGTTTTTTGTGACGATAGTCTGTTTGTCCTTGAGGCCAGCTGTGATCTTTAGCAGAGGTGGACTGATTTCATATCAGGGCCTTATTATGTGTCATGGTTAAACACAAGTTTTTATGGTTGTAAGTGGATCAATTTGGGGATCAGGTTGTTCTCTCACCTTTGCCAGGAACAGCAGATTCTTGTACTCCTACTACTTGCATGCAACAGATAAAATAGAGATAAAACATTTCTGTAGCATGTTTTCCATTTTCAGGTTTCCAACCTTTTAAAGGGGAAATAGCATCAAATGACAGCTGTTGAATAATCAGAGTCAGAGAGACCAGATAAACAGTTGGAATAAAGTTAAAAGTCCTGTATTTTACATGGTAAATTATATGAAGATATGTAGTTTTACTGCAGTACAGTAAAACAGTGAACTAAGCCAATGATAATTACATCTCGGTGTTACTAAACTGTCAATGCAGTAACTGATAAGACGAACCTGACTGCTCTGATTCAGCTTGTTTTAACTTTCTTATGTAACCGTATCTGTTTAAACCATCGGCCATATCTTTTGGCACTAAAATGCTTTGTGATAAGGTAATTGGAAATTGGTCTATATCTTTATAATTGCAGTTGTTTGTGAATTGTCAATAACTTTTATTGGCCCTGATTAAATAAGCAGATAATTCCACTAGCAGATTTTGACCTGGTGATTCCATCCAGAGAAAAATAAACGTTTGCTACAGCTTAAACACATGCTTCACCGTGCAGGATGCTGCACTCATGTTTCAGGAAGTGGTGCCAAACCCACAATGTGACAGAAGCTGTTTGTTTTACTGTGTATTTAGAAGGTTTCTGTGTTGTCCTGGTTTGTTAAAGGTGGTATATGGAACTTGGAACAGAATAACACGGCACAAGCCATCTGGGTTCCAGGCTCGTTAACCCCCCGCGCTCCGATGCTGAGGCCAAACCCACTCGGATCCCCGATCAGGACAATAAAATATCATGAGTTCAGTTCACTAATCATGCTCTCCAGCCCCGCTGATCACACACTGACTCTGATAAAAGCAGCTCCTGTTTGAAGCTCAGTCATCAATTCAGTCCATAGCAAAGAGTTCATAGTTGTCCCGCGGCTCCAAAACTTTCTGCAGTCCCTCCTTAGATCCTCTGTCCTCCTCACACACCATCCTACACGCCCCACTTATCCAATAAAATAAAAAATGCAATAAAATCCTCTGTGGTGTGTCTTCCAGTCGAAACAGTGGCCTGAAGCTCCTCCACTTCACCAACATGTAGCTACGTGTTAGCTAGCTGCTAATAGCTGCTAATGAAAACGTTTCCCCACAGAACTTGCTCGTCACAGGGGAAACCCCAGGGGAATCACCTATGGCAAGTAAATAATGTATATAATCACCACATGTCCCCGGTGCTTCCAGCTGCTTGACCTGCAGACTCCACAGTACCAGCCTCACTGTGCTGGATTATTTACGGTATTAGACAACCCAAAATGGTGCCCGCTGCCCTGCCAGCTATTGGCTGGTCGATGTAAACAAAATGCCAACGTCATGCCTGCCAAAATTTATATTTTACAATATTTTACTTCAAATATAATTTTTAAAGGAAATGCTGTATTTTCATTCTACAACCCTCTAAACACCCCGTGGAGGTATTGTTTTGTTAAAAATATAGCTTTTAGTGAAAATATTCCATATACCACCTTTAAATGTTTCTACAATAATGACACATTAGTGAGAAGCAACATGACAAGACAAACAGTCATTAGGTTTGCACCTCGTATCCTCTGCAGCCTTGAACACATACAGTTATTGTTCTCTTTAGTTAAAACAACATCTTGGTAACTGCTGGATTGTCAAAATACACAAAATATACATTTCCATAATCATTTAAAAGGAAGTCAGTGTCATGAATCACCAATGTGTGTGGATCTCTCGTGCAGAGAGACAGAGAGTGGCAGGCTTCAAATGAAAAGAAGTTTATTCATAAAACAGGGGTGGGGAATAAAACAAACACAGATAGGGTTGCTCTTCTGTAGGAGACGGGGGGTTAGTACCAAGTTTCAAAATGTTCAAAAATCAAAGTTCAGAAACCCAAATGGCAGCAAAGTTCACAGATAAAACTAAAAGCACTCTACTCACGGTGGAGGAGGCAGGCAGGAGTCCAAACACCAAGGTGGGGGAAGAAACTCAAAATACAAAGTTCCACATGTTGCACGTAATCATGGCAATAAATCCATACAATAATTCTATGACTATCTAACTATGAATATAAACCTTCACAGGCACAAGACTATGACAAGAAGCAAAGAACATGACAAAGGTAAAGACGTCACAGGAGACATGACAGGGGACAAGAGACAACGGTCCGGCACTGAACAGACAACACTGATCCTAACATGAAACTATGACAAGATACAATATTAAACACAGATTCAACAGTTAACACAAGACACACCATGACTAAACATGGCGGCTCCAGGATCTTGTCTCTGCAGTAGTTTAGAAGTTGCTCACTGGCACTAAGGAGGTGCTGATCCTTTTTAATGTTTTAAAGGAGCTGATTTAGACTTGGGACTACATTATGACAAAGCACCGCTGTAAGGTGCAAGGACATGATGCAGTGCAAAAACAAAAATGTGAAGTACAAGTACATCTATTTAATACTATATTATTAGTTTACTAGGTATGTACTTGTGTACTTGTACTTCACATTTTAGTTTATTGAAGTAAAAATACAGTATACTTCAAAAAAGCTAAAAATGTTCCAATTTAGTCTGAAGAAGTATACTTGATAAAATAAACTATACTACTTTTTGCTACGGACAAATTACATTTCCAAAAAGGAAAGTAATGGGAAAACATATTTATATTATCATAATTGTTATTATAAAAGTTTCTGTATTTTCATTACACAGTGAAAAACATATTTTGAACTGTTTTAACTCTGTAATTTGACAAACATACGTGCACTATGGTCAGGGAGGGCGGAGCTTACTCACTGATTGTTGTCAGAGCAGAATAATGTGTCTGTTGTTGTGGTTCATAGCAAAAGCATCAATGATGCTAGAAACACAAATCTCACTGCAGCACAACTACAATGAGATCAGATCAAGCGAGACAACAGTCTCCTCCGGACCGGTGAGGTTTAGCATCAGCTAGGGACAACTTCCTCTCAGTCAAATAAGGGACATTTTTGGCATTTGGAAAAATACTAATACAACAAACTAGAGAAGCACTCTGAGAGCACAGAACTCCAGCAGTGATCTGGATCATCACCAAAATCTAATTGATTGGTCATTGGACCATTTCCAACATATCCTGAAAATTTCATTAAAATCCATCCAGAAGTTTTTGAGTTATCTACAAACAAACTTCCTCTGCTGCTCCTGGCAGAGGTAACAATAACTGAACAGATTTTTATCTGAATATGCAGCTCACATGGACACATGATAGAATACTGGTGAGACAGTTACAAATATGCAAAATTATAATCACTTAAAAACATAGTTGATTCTTCACACATGAATAAACCTCAAAATAAATGATCAGTTGGACATTAATAGCAGTTAAACGGCAGATTGCAAATAAAAAGAGGTATTAGATATCATGACTCACCATTTATAATTTTTCCATAGAGACTTTTTTCACTCCTGACTGATCAGCTCTCACCTTCATGGACAATAGTGAATTCTCGACGGCATGAACTGCAGAAAGCTTTAGTCACGTCACCAGTAACAGGCTTTACTCTGGTCTCCCACTGTTTATAGTACCTACACAGTCTTTTTTTTCCCCAGGTTCTTCCATATTTCCAAACCAGCTCTGAAATTCACTCCTGAAACCGGCTTCCCGCAAAGTTTGGATTTGATGTACTTTAATGGCCGCAGGAAATCTATCCTCTATCAAGTCTTACTGCCACCTAGTGGTAGGAGTGTAACAGCAGCAGAAACATTCCAGATACACAACAAGCAGCGTACGGATAAGATACTTCCGGTACGGGACAAGCAAATTTAGATATAAATATACGGGATGTCCTGGCTAATATGGAGCAGTTGGCAACCCTAAATTAATTTATTAATTTATATAATAATTGTTTCAGGATAATTGGGGTTGCTAAGCAGTTGCTTGACCAAATTTTGGGGTTACTATAGCAACCCCAAGCTACCGCATGGCACCGCTCCTGCACATA
>SSNP01000059.1:1295063-1325311 GCA_006937955.1 Pachypanchax playfairii | reverse complement strand
AGAGACAGAGAGTGGCAGGCTTCAAATGAAAAGAAGTTTATTCATAAAACAGGGGTGGGGAATAAAACAAACACAGATAGGGTTGCTCTTCTGTAGGAGACGGGGGGTTAGTACCAAGTTTCAAAATGTTCAAAAATCAAAGTTCAGAAACCCAAATGGCAGCAAAGTTCACAGATAAAACTAAAAGCACTCTACTCACGGTGGAGGAGGCAGGCAGGAGTCCAAACACCAAGGTGGGGGAAGAAACTCAAAATACAAAGTTCCACATGTTGCACGTAATCATGGCAATAAATCCATACAATAATTCTGTGACTATCTAACTATGAATATAAACCTTCACAGGCACAAGACTATGACAAGAAGCAAAGAACATGACAAAGGTAAAGACGTCACAGGAGACATGACAGGGGACAAGAGACAACGGTCCGGCACTGAACAGACAACACTGATCCTAACATGAAACTATGACAAGATACAATATTAAACACAGATTCAACAGTTAACACAAGACACACCATGACTAAACATGGCGGCTCCAGGATCTTGTCTCTGCAGTAGTTTAGAAGTTGCTCACTGGCACTAAGGAGGTGCTGATCCTTTTTAATGTTTTAAAGGAGCTGATTTAGACTTGGGACTACATTATGACAAAGCACCGCTGTAAGGTGCAAGGACATGATGCAGTGCAAAAACAAAAATGTGAAGTACAAGTACATCTATTTAATACTATATTATTAGTTTACTAGGTATGTACTTGTGTACTTGTACTTCACATTTTAGTTTATTGAAGTAAAAATACAGTATACTTCAAAAAAGCTAAAAATGTTCCAATTTAGTCTGAAGAAGTATACTTGATAAAATAAACTATACTACTTTTTGCTACGGACAAATTACATTTCCAAAAAGGAAAGTAATGGGAAAACATATTTATATTATCATAATTGTTATTATAAAAGTTTCTGTATTTTCATTACACAGTGAAAAACATATTTTGAACTGTTTTAACTCTGTAATTTGACAAACATACGTGCACTATGGTCAGGGAGGGCGGAGCTTACTCACTGATTGTTGTCAGAGCAGAATAATGTGTCTGTTGTTGTGGTTCATAGCAAAAGCATCAATGATGCTAGAAACACAAATCACACATTCCAGATACACAACAAGCAGCGTACGGATAAGATACTTCCGATACGGGACAAGCAAATTTAGATAAATATACGGGATGTCCTGGCTAATATGGAGCAGTTGGCAACCGTAAATTAATTTATTAATTTATATAATAATTGTTTCAGGATAATTGGGGTTGCTAAGCAGTTGCTTGACCAAATTTTGGGGTTACTATAGCAACCCCAAGCTACCGCATGGCACCGCTCCTGCACATAACCCTAAATATAAACTAAACTCCAGATCCCACTATCAAACCAAATTACAAAAACCCCTAAATAAAAACAAAACTCAAAAGCCCACACCCAAACATAAACCGTGGCTACATCCACGGCTCCTGACAGTCAGAGCATTAAAGTACTGAGCAAACGTTGATTCAGGGACATATACCTTTAAAGTGCAACTTACCCCCAAATCAACTTTTTTTTTTTGCTGATAAACTCTATAAATGAGTGTTTAATAGTCCTGTCTACATTTCTGGGTCTTGTTTTTGGTATTTTAGCACATTTTTATACAACTAATCATTTTACAGCAAAAACCGTTAGTGTAGCGCCCTCTTCTGGTTAAAACGTGTCACTGCACTTGAATTTGAATCAGCCATTTCTATTGGCTGAAACCTTATTTTCTCTAAACGTGACGTCAGGATTCTGCCGCTATATAGGATATAAAAGAACTCTGTGTCGGCCACACCTCCACTCAGTAGTGAGTGAGTTTGAACAGGAAGTGTATACGGCTGTTATCAGAGTTCATTTTAGTGTTTGTGATTGTGTGAAAACATGTTTTTAGCCCATTACTGAAGGGTTTTCTCTTCATGCTGAGATACTTATATTTATACCTTGGACACCTCTCTGAAACATGCTTTAGTGCAGACAATAATGTGCAGCGGTCGTGCGGCAGCCTGATGAGGCTGAGTCACAGATATTACACGAGTTAATCCAAATTTAGATTTTGCTTTGATCAACAACAATATACTACGAAGGGACAGGTCCCATTCTAAGACGCTGAAGTCGCTGCAGTACGAACCATCGGCCTCATTCTATGCCGCCAATCCGCTGCAGGGAGAACTATCGGCTCGAAACGATACGGATCAGAGCTGCTCGTCTCATCCAAATATTCCTCCATTTCACCTGTCCCTCTCTGGTGTCAGTCAGAGTGACATGTCAGTTACAACACAGAAGGCCACGCCGCCTCATGTCTGGAACATGATGATTATTGAACTGTTTCCTTAATGCAGCTTTACAGAAGCTCTATAAGAATCTAGTATTTGTGGCCCAGAAGTTTAATTAACACATAATTCTCAGCAAAAAAAAGTACAATACTGGAAATACTCTCAGAAACTTGAAAACTCACAAACCTGTCTTTCATTTGCACACATAGAAGCTGCAGCTGGAAAATTAACAATAATGTAAATTACAGTAATACTAATAAAGTTGTAGTTTGTTTCTTAGAATACAATCAGAACAAGAAGTCGGTTGTGCAGAATTACTTCAAGATATTTTACATAATTTCAAATGTATTGGTACTTTTGAACATCGATGAATACATTTACTAAACAGTCAGTGAAATGATTTGCACATTATTTGAAAATATCAGAGTGACAATTAATTCAGTTTTGGAGTTAAAAGTAAGTTTTCCTTCCGGACTAAAACTTTCAGCAGACATGAACTTCCTGACCAACAGTGTTCTGCATCATCGTGATCTTGCTCTGATTGCAGAAATCCAGTTTTTTCCTGTTGTTTTTTTTCAGCTCTTCATCTGTTTGTCTTTGCCTTCAGCTGCATGTTTATCCTCAGTAAGCTTCAATTTAAATGAGCTTTTTATTGAATCCACATGTCCAGATCTGAGCTCGGAAATCTACTTTCTGGCCTGAGGTTCTCGTGTCTGATCTGAAAGTCTGGACTGGCGTGTGTCACGTTTTATAAGCCAGAAAAATCTGTTTTAATATTGTGTTAGTGTTACAAAGACATTTAAGAAACCTCAAGAACTTAAAGTTTGGATTTTAGTCATTTTACAAACTGTTGGCTACAATGTTTATTAAATCAGTTCTAAATAACTTTTTACAACTTTAAACTGTTTTGAAACTTGTCTAAGTGAATATTCACTAAAAAACATGTTCATCTTCATATTAGACACTCAGGATGCTTCAGATGGTTTTACAATAGACTAAATAACTTCAGTAATTCAGGTCGCAGCAGGAAGTGGTGTTCTGATGATTTATGCTGCCCTGATGAAAAATGCCTCCATATTACAAATTAACAACTTATTTCATAACAAGATGTTATTAGAAGTTTATACAGTATTCTTGTTTATGGTGAGTGTGACCTGTTAATTACTGAAACATATTTTTATGATCCTTCCCTGATATTTTCTATATAAAAGCCCTCTGGGTCCTTATCGGCCATTATTGGGTCCTTCTCCTCTGGGTGTGTCCAAACATTTGCCTGTCGCTCTGACAATGTAAAGAAAGTAAAAATAACATCATATTTAGTGTTTCTGTCCTGGGAGAATTTATTTAATAGGTAAAATGTATTTATGGAAAACTATAGAAACAAAAATAAACAATAAATCTGTTTATTGAAATCAAGACTGTAGAACGGCACGTGTGCAGAAGGAATCAGTAGCACATCTCAACAGGTAGCATATTTCTGCAGAACACCGGTTCCAGCAATGACTGTCTGAGACACGGCTACAGAGAAGTTATTTAGTTCTGATTTAAATGTAGTAACAGTTGTTTCTCAGAAAGCTGCTACTTCTCCACTGTATTTGTGACAAAGGTAGATTTTTACAGTGTATCACTGCATTTTGGATAATATATAATATTTTGCCTTTGTGGTAGTAAATCAGACCATTTACTTCTAAATAGACCAAACCAAAGAAAATCTTTTAGCAGAAGAAAATAAAGATGAAATTCTTTTCTGATGTTGGGATTGTTTGTCCACTGAACATCATGAGGTTTTCTCATCAGTGTTGTATGTTAAATGTTTCCATTAAGTTTCTATGAGTTTTTGACTCCATTGTTAACTGGGTTGCTGATGATTTTCCCATGCCGTACGGACAATAGAAGACAAACAACTGAGTGATATATTTCTTGTTTGTTATTGAAATACCTGGACTGATTTCCCTCAGCCAGTTTCTTAAGTGAATTTTCTATAATTAGATAAGTACCTTTGAACAGACTTTTAAAACTCCCTGTGTGTTTGTTTACAGCTGACCGGGGTCCCACTGAATGTGTCCATCCGCCTGCAGCTCAATCTTTACATGAAGAGGGTGTCAGGAATTACGTAAGGAAGATTATTCTGTGTGCACTATTATCTCATTAAAATTGTCATGTATTGTTTTCTTATTTGACTCAAAGGGCTTGTAAATACTTCCTGCCTTTATCTCTTACTCCCATTCGTTGTTTAATTGTTATGTCTGAAAGTGGTTTTTCTTGACCTTGTAGAGAAACTGGCAAGATTTCGGAGGTGGTGATGCCCATGCTGTGGTTTGAGGAGGTAAATTATTTAACCTCTTTATCTGATTTTATACAGATTTAATTTTGCTACAATGCAGATAAAGGTTTCACTTTAAAAGTTACAGTCATCGTTACAGCCACAGACTCTAAATGGATTATAAGGAGGTTTAACAACAAATAAATGTATAGAACTGTACAATTTCTTCCTCCAACAATGTCCTGCTCACTAGAAAGAGCCCAGACATTTTCACCGTAGTCGTCTCTATATGCATGTAAAATCATTTTATTAGTTATTAATAGAGCTTGTTCAGGTCGAACACACACTGTACTTTCCAGAGGCACTCGAATGCATCATGAAGTCATGCGCGTTCACCCTCAGGCGTAGCGTTTGCTATCGCTAGCTAAAAGCTGCAGAGCCAGAGGTAGGAATGGATTCTACTAAGAACAAGAAGAGAGCTGTTTCAAGCTCCAGCTACTCTCCAGGCCAAACCCCAACCAAGAAAAAGAAACCAAGAGTTTTATCCAGCGGAACAAAAAGGGTGAAACTCGAGTCGGATCTACGAATCACATCATAGAAATACACTTAAATTGATTTGGTTTAAATATCTTTCATCACATTTATTACCTATAAACTTATTTATAGTCCCTTTAATAAGAGTAATTATCCATCATCATGATGTTGAAGGCCTGTGCCAGTGTTTACAGGCACGTTATATATACTACATATATGTCAAAAGCAGTATTACACCGTTCGTAGCTTTTCTGTAGAACATTAGTTCTGTAGAACTTTAGTTCTGTAGAACTTTAGTGCTGAAGGAACCAACAGCCCACCTGGAAACTAACGTCTCTGCAAGTCAGCCTTCCAAACTCCATCAATAGTTTTATCCATAGTCAATATTTAAAGACACAAACATGACTTTATAATATTTAGGTCACACGGTGATGGGAACAGATTCAAAAAGAAAACTGACTCTGTCTGAGGAAAATAAAAATTATTCTTCTGTCAGTGAAGTGAGTAAAATCAGCAGTGTGCACGCCGTCCTGATTCCTGACAGTTATGTAGTGGATCTTTTAACTTGGCTCCATTTTCAGACACACTAAATACTTTTTGCTGAATGTTTGAGTCACAAATCTCAAATAACTTGAATGGTTTTGCTGTGGCTGCAGTTCAAGACCTGCTCATTTCCTGTCACATGACTTTTTATCTCCTGGATTACCTGATCCTCCTTTTTATAAATAATATTTTTCTGCTCCATCAAAATATCTGCTGCTCTTACTTTAACACGCTGCAGAGGGTTCTTGCTTAAATGAATTGCACATAAAAAAAAGAAAATGTCACTGTTTTTTGATATTTGTCAGTGTGAGGCAGGGAGGAAGTGTTCTGTGTAGTTTAAACAACAATTAATACATTTAATAAGGGTTTGCGGGAGTGTTCCCAGGGAGATGTATGATTTGATATTTTTGCATTTCGTGGGGATAAAATGATTTAGAAATTACTCGGAGAGCCCAGACGTCCACCAAGCAGCTCATTTCTCCCATTGTGTGATTTACATAGAACTAATAGTTCGACTGTCATTTTATCAACATTATTGGATTTTTTGACTCCAGAAACACACAGTTAGCATTTGGAATCACTTTGATATCATCATTAGGTCGATATTTATTCATACAAAATATTTAAACAGTTGATATTTTCCAGATCACTTTTAAAATCTACTTGATTTCTCGTTAAGTTGGAAGATTTCATCCTTACTGTTCAGAACTTTTCAAGTTATTCTGTTAAAAATCTAATAGGAATGAAATCATGACATGAGGTAATAAAAATAGCTAATCTTAATCTTATGTTGTTAGCTTTACTAACTGATTTTCTGTCTAAACCAGAGTAAAACAGTTTTATTTTCTGCCATCACAGAGTGGGTATATAGACGGACCAGTTCTCACCACGTTCCACACAAACCTGGTTGTTCTACCTGCTGTGATGAAGTACATGCAGTACATCTTCATAGCTCTTGGCCTGGTAACAATTCTAGTAGCATCTGTGGTGTATCACAAAGTGAAGGTAAGGTTTACCACAGCAACTCTTTGTGGTATTTTATTCTACTGCATGTAACAGTTTAGTGCACGTTCTGTCACCGATGGTGGGAAAAGGAGTTGGAGCGACTGCACTGGAGACGCTCGGCTTCTTAAAGACCTGTAATAATTCAGGAGAAATTCTTTGGGAAGCTTCTTATCTAAGCTTTCAGGAACTTCTCTCCTATACAAGTACTAGATACTCTTTCATTAGTTTTATGAGTGTAATTAATGATAAATGATCTTTGATATTGTTATTAAATTGGATTAATAATGTTAAAGTAATCATGTTGTGAACCTCCTTGGAGTCTCCCCTTCTCTTCTGCCACCACGTATTTACACTTTAGTGTCATGCTTTTGCTGTAACATCTCTGAAACCTTCCTGAACAAGTATTCAGATTAAAAATCTAGATTCATACAAGCTGACGAAGTGTTTCTCTTGTCATGAAGAGCACATTTATACAGTTATGATGTTTTATGAAGCTGATCAGTTCTTACTTTAATCCTTGTTAAGAGGTTTTAGTCATCAGTAACCATCTATTCATCACTTTTTTAATATAATAAAATCAATTTGAGTAAAACATAACTTAGTTAATTTATACAACAAGTCCGCCATCACTGTGCTCGTGTAATCATCCTCTTAAATAACATGTTGTGAGTAACAGTTAGTTCTTGTGGCTCTGCTCCTTTATGACTGAACCTTTGGGTTGTGTCTTTGTTTGACAGTCAGCTGTTGAGAGGTTTCGTTAAAATGTGTGTAAGAAAAACACCAACAGGTTTAACATGATTGATAGAAGTTCTTTGTGTTTGCAGCGTTCTAGAAATGCAGCAGTTATTTCCACAGTGATAGAAAACCCTGGGGTTTGTAAAATAATATCATCTCAATGATACAAATTCAAATGATAATTCCAAATTTACATTTTTTTGTGCATCTAAATATTTGGCATGGGGAGTGTTTTAATTACTGGATAATGATGTTTTATGATCAACATTTGAGATTTACTTTGGAATCAGATTTAACAGAAATATGTGGAGCACAAATTTCTCCACAGGAAAAAGTCAGTGACTCAAATACTGATTGATGTTCCGTGTTGTAATGCAGGTTTTACAGACCAGTGAACTTTTCTTACAATATAAACTGTTGACCAATAATAATGATGATAATAGAGATGTGGGATCAAACTAAAGCCTCTGTTACAATGACCCAAACTAACACTTGTAAATGCACTTCTAACGGCTTAATGCAGCCTTACTGCAGTCCTATAAGAACCTGGTGTTAGTGACCCATTCAGAACTTCATGACCAGATTGATGGTCTGGTCCAAGATTGTCCATGAACGCACCACACAAACCCACAGCGTACGCCGGTCAAATGCCTTCAAACAACCAGCACAGCGCCATGATTGAGAATTATTTACTTCTAATATTATAGAGAACTTCATGTTTTCACAATGATTTAAAATACACTGTGACAAAAAGCTGCTGTTTCCATAAAGTACTAACTTCTTATTTTTCATGATGCATGATGCGACACAGTGAAACAGATTATTAAAGGTGTTCCAGTCCTTTCTGACTGGTGGTCCAGCTCATGGAACTGAATCTGGTTCTGGCTGTAGAGGTTCTGCCTCATCTTGAAATTTTGACAATTTTACACACATTTCTGAGCAGATGTGATGATCGACAGAGTTTTAGAGATACTGGACCTCCAGCATGTATATTCCCTGACAAAATGTGTTGACAACCAGATGCTCTTCACAACAACGACTTGAAACCGATGTGTGTTGCACATGGGGTCCATTCACGCATCAAATATTTTGGTATTGGTAGACCAGAAGAAGGTTCCAACACACCCGTTTGAAGAAAACAAGAACTCTGCAGCCAGCGTATCACCTGATTCTCAAGGATTTATGAAGTTCTTGATGCCCCGCAGCTGTACTAACTACCTGTAGGAACCAGAACCACCATGAACGTTCATGAACTTCAGATGTCGTGAGAAATGGGAGATTTGTACGGCCTTTGTATGGGTCATCGTGACAGAGGCTTTACTCTGCAGCTGCTCCTTTACACATACACTTAACATTCAGTGAGTCTTAGTTGGAGATGCTCGCTTGTAACTGGAGGTACATTGGAACGGTGGTAGAACCCACCTGAGGCAAACAGGTCTGCAGATTAAAGGACAGGTTCTACAGATCACCAGCTGTAATCACATGTTCAGCAGACTAAAAGATCAGCTGATCATATGTATCTATAAACTTGTATCTTAGGATTTTTTTTCTTCTGAAATGTGAGTTGCACTTTTGTTCATCTCTTCAAAAGTCTTTGAGTTTAAATAAATCTTAAAGCGGAAACTTTATTTGCTTCAATACCTCAAGTTCTGATTGGATATTAGCCTCCTGTTTTCTGTATATAGAAATAGCACATTATGTCTAATAAGTGGATTTTAACGCATCAGGAGTTGTAATTTTTGTGTTATAGCTTGACTAACAGAAACATCGTTTGCTTTTCCTGAACCCTAATTGAAGCTGATGCAGTTTTACAAAGGCAGGGAGAAAATATTTCCATGCTCTGGGTGTAACCCTGCCTCTCGCTTAATGCCAGCCTCCCCCCCCACACACGCTGCACAGGAAACACTGGGCACTGAAAATGGATTAATGAATGGAATTTAAAGCATTGTCTCAGAATACATTGTGTAAAATAACAGGATGCGCCTTGTTAGGCCCATCCGTTCAGCAGGAAGAAGCTCACACTTCTGAGGCAGGAGCAGCATCCTTTAAGGACTCATTAATAAACAAAAGATGGCAGAAAAATTCACTGCTGTGATTCTATCTAGATTACTTGACTAGCTCTAATTATAGTCAGTGTTGGTAATGGTAAAACCACCTCTTGATTTAACTGCTGATATAAATGAGCACATTGCCTGAAATGAATCCTATCAGACCACATCAATCGCATGTTCCATTAATCAGTTGCATGACTGACTTCCTTACTAACAGGAAAAACTTCCATAACAATCTAAAATCACAACAAAAAATGATAGTTTTGTCTTTTTTTCCATATTTTCT
This sequence comes from Pachypanchax playfairii, assembly GCA_006937955.1. Classification (NCBI taxonomy): domain Eukaryota; kingdom Metazoa; phylum Chordata; class Actinopteri; order Cyprinodontiformes; family Aplocheilidae; genus Pachypanchax; species Pachypanchax playfairii. The sequence goes on along the minus strand of SSNP01000059.1, from coordinate 1,315,565 downwards.
AATTGGCCATGTGTAAGGCAGTTTGGTGACTTTTTTAGGCAACCGATAATGGGCAAGTAAAAGGCTCACATGGCTATGAAAGAAAGGAGAAAAGTATGAGTTTACCAGGTAGGTCGACACTCAAAGGCATTCATACTACAGAACAGAGTCAATGTTAATCAAGTTACAATTATACGGATGAACCAAGATTCAATACCTTTTGTATCACTGTTATTAGTGTCATGTTATATTCAATGTTTACACTTCTCTTGTTGGTAACACTAGCTACGTTTACATGGGCACATTTAATCGGAATAAACGCCCAATCGGATAAAAAATACGTCATGTAAACATGTCAATCAGAATGTTTTGATCCGATGCAGCCTGATCAGAATGAAATTTACTTCCGATCGAGAGGGGTGGTTTTGTCCGATCTTCATTCAGATAGACGTGCATGTATACACCCATTCAGAATGAAGGGGTGAAAAGAGCCCTTTGCGCATGCGTACAACTTCAGCGTGACGTCTTTCCACTTTCGCAGACCCAAGTAGAAAACATAGCGGGAAGTAAACAGAAGTGGTCTGCTGGTGCAGTCATCCTGTCATCCTGCTCTCCTCTCCTGTGGTGGAGGAGCAGTAGTAATATGTATTCAGCCTCTAGCTTGGTTAATGCGACCAGTAAAAACCCAAACATAACGGTAATCACCTGCAGAAGGTCCATATTGGGGATAACGTGAGTCAGATCGAGCACACGATGGGGCGGGAAAGACGTGCAGAAAGGACGGAGTTTGTTTACTTTTTTTTCTTCCACCGGAAAGACAACTCGCTGTGCGCATGCTCAACTCATTTAACCTGATTGAGTGCTTGGTGCATGTGTACTCATGGCATGATCAGATCATTTCAGTTAGTGTCCATGTAAACAGGGATTTGGGAATTCCGATCGACCAAGATTTTAATCAGATTGGGGAAATTTGGCGCATGTAAACGTAGCTAATGAAACTGACTCAATCACGTTGCAGGTTTAAGGTTTATTTGGATAGATTCAGCGCATTAATGCTTATCCAAACTCTACATTCATTATTTATACTACCTGCAATTTGGTACTTGAAGCTAAAGTGCAAAGAAATCAATAACACTTCATGTTTTCCCAGCTGTGTTTGATGTAATACTGTAGCGTTTATTATTTTGTCTCATATCATTGTAACGATTTCAATAATAAAGAAAAAAAATAGAAAATACACATCAAAAGGTCTGAAACGGATGTTGAAGGAAACAAACAGCATATTACAGATCATGAAAACTGTTCAACAAACATGTTCAAGTGAAACATTTATGGTGTGTTCACACCGGCCCAACCGTCAACGTCAGAAGCGGCAAGTTTACATGTAAAGTCTATGGTGGACGGGCGTCAGACAGACGTCAACGGCTCTGCAGCGCTTTGTGAGCGTTATGAGCGTCAACTTTTCAAGCTTTTCTAGCGTTTCAGGCGTTGACGCTTAAAACGCTGGAAAAGCTTGAAACACAGAAGGTTCAGCTAGCTGAACTTTTGACGCTCTTGAAGCGGCATGTCAACCAATCAGAGCGTCTCATCGTAGTGACGTACCTGAATGAAGCAGGAAGTCTTCAAACGCGGGACAGACGGAAGTAGCGCTGGAAGCTAACCTCATCCATATGTAGCTCCTGAAGCAAATGGTTTAACTCCTCAAACTCAGAACACATCTGAAGAATGGGGTGTATCCACAAACGGAGTAAATAAAGCCAAGCCACTCTCTCTATATGATCTGCCATAGCTCAGAACATCCGATAACAAAGGAAGCCCCGCCTTCGCGCTCTTTTTAATGGTCAAGTGTTCCAAGCTTTAACGTCTATGCGCTCTGACTGGCAGGTGTTATGAGCTTCAACTTTCAAGCGTCAAACTTGGAGCGTTATGAGCGTTGCTTGACGTTGACAAAGTGGCCGGTGTGAACGCACCATTAGTTCTCCATTAGGATTATCACGGTTACCCATCTGTAACATCTGGAATCTCATGGTTTCGTTTTTCTACATTGTATATGAGCTGCATGGTGGTACAGCACTGTTGTCTTACCACTGACTCCCAGCAGGGGCCTTTCTGCATGGAGTTTGCATGTTTTTATCGTGCACGTGTGGTTACAGTCCATAAACTTGCATGTTACATTAGATAGTTGTAGGAAGTCTCTGTGACCCTGTGATGGACAGGCAACGTGTCCAGGGTGTAACTCCGCCTCTCACCCAGTGACACCTGCAGTTAGGCACCAGCACCCCCCACCTGCAATCCTAAACAGGTGTAAGCAGATGGAACATGGATGTCTGTATCATTTTCAGCTACATGGTATGAAGTCATGAGAAAAAGAGAAATTATTTCTGGTGTTTTACATATCAAGCAGTTTTGAATTACTGCGCTCTAACCTCGAGTGTATGAAAACACACAACAGATTCCATAAGAATGAAAAAATAAAACCGTTATATAAAAATGACAATTCTTTTTTTTTTTTTTGTCCCATCACAGATAAATAAATATGAACGAAAAGCAGCCTCAGATGGAAACACGAGCACTGCACCTGAAGAACGAACCCCGCTGCTTCAAGACAACGCAACCCAACGATAACACACAAACCGCACCGAGCCTGCATCATGTATAAAATACAACTTGTATTATTTAAACCAGACAATCAGTGCCATATTTTACTGTAAAGTTTACATGCAGCCAAAAAAGTGCTGGTTTTAAAAAATAGGCATCTGTTTGTTGAAGTGTTTGCATGTATTAAATGCTTGTTTTGCTTTGATCGTCTCAGCTGAGCTGGAACATTTCAGGTTCCGTCACTTTATCAGGAACAACAGTAAAGAGCTGCTGTCAGAGATTTTAATTCAGGAAAATCTGTTTGCTTTGGCAACAACAAAGAAATGTGTTGAGTTTTATGTGACCATTATTGTGCCTTATTCTTTGTTTCTTTATCCCCCTAAAATTCAGGTTTTTTATATGCACTGATTATTGAGGAGAAAAATGTAGTTTGTTTTGAGATTCATCAGATATGAATGAGTCAACTAGAGCAGACACACTCCTCTTTGTACACTACTGTTTGAATATAATGTTTGTTATCAAGCTCATTATTATTGTAAAAACTATATGAGTAAAGAGGAACTTAGAAGTAATAAATGCACCGTGTTTGACATCAGTGTGGTGCATCATGAAGTCTTCACCTCCTGAGTCTCATCTCTTTCTGTTATGCCGCTTTTTAAAAATGTGGATTTTTTTTGTTTTGTTTTGAAAAATGAAGAAAATTTAAATGTAAAAATAAAATGACAAAAAAGATTTTTTGTAGAAATTTACTATAAACCAGGGGCCGTATTCACAAAGACTCTTAGGGCTAAAAGTAGGTCCTAACTGGCAAATTTAGGAGTAACTCCTAAAAAATGTGGGCGTGTCACTCCTAAATTTAGGACTCCTAGTTTCTTAAGATAAAAGTAATTTACAACCACTTTTAGGCCTAAAAGTAGCTCCTAAGTCTGGGAGTCCTTAAAAGAAGTCAAGAGGACTCCTAACTCAATTCCGGAATAGCGCTACAACTGGTGGCAGCTTGTTGGAGTAGCTCTGTGACTTAGCTAGCACTTGCTAGCATTTTTTTATTCTTTTTGAGTATTTCTTGTTAGTTTTTTCTTCTGGAAATATTTTCTAAATACTTTTCTTCTGATTTGGGTGCTGTGCTGATCGAGTATTTTGCTTGATTTGTCACTTTTTTGCCACTTGCTATGATGCGTAACCATGGCAACAAGAGACTTGTTTACAAGAAAGAGGCTAAGGCTGAAATAATCCTCAAATTGAAACTCTGGATCCCTGATGAGCTCAAAAGAAGAAGACGTGGATGCAGAGAAGGAGCAAAGTGAAGAGAGAGAAAGAGGAAGTTTAAACCTTCACTTCCATCAGTCATATTGACAAATGTGAGATCTCTTTGCTAACAAAATGGATGAACTTTAATCTCTGTTGAAGACCAAGCCAGAGTATCAGGAATGCAGCATCACATGTTTTACTGAGACACGGCTAAAGGAGCATATCCTGGACTCCAGTGTGTCTCTGTCTGGCTTTCAAACAATACGAGCAGACAGAGATTTGAAGAGGAGCTTCATAAGAAGAGGAGTTTGTCAGCTGATCACATCTGCATTCACCTGTTGGGGAAGCAGCATCAGAGCAAGTGACATGAAGAGGTTGAACAGATTGATAAGGAGGACTGATTCTGTTCTGGAGACTGAACTGGAGTCTCTTGAGTTGATTGTCCAAAGGAGGATGAAGAACATGATGGAGAACCCTCATCATCCTCTTCAGAACACAGTAACTCAACAACAGAGTGTCTTCAGTCAGAAGCTTCTTTAGATCCGCTGCAGCACAGAACGTTACAGGAGATCCTTCCTGTCCACAGCTAGAACCCTCTACAGGAGATCCTTCCCGTCCACAGCTAGAACCCTCTACAGGAGATCCTTCCCGTCCACAGCTAGAACCCTCTACGGGAGATCCTTCCCGTCCACAGCTAGAACCCTCTACAGGAGATCCTTCCCGTCCACACCTAGAACCCTCTACAGGAGATCCTTCCTGTCCACACCTAGAACCCTCTACAGGAGATCCTTCCTGTCCACAGCTAGAACCCTCTACAGGAGAACCTTCCTGTCCACAGCTAGAACTCTCTATGGCTCCCTGAAAAAAAACTGAGCTACAACAACACTTGAATTTCCCTTCGGGGATTAATAAAGTATTTTTGATTTGATTGATTTGATTTTAACTCCCTAAGACCTCACAAAGACTCCCAAATAGCTGCAGCCAGACGCAATGTGTTGGACACTCTGAATTTTATTGAACTTTTTGTAGATTTGGTGCAGGATGCAATCACGTCTCCAACTAGATTCAGGATTTTTATTTTCCATTTGCACATAAAAACAGTCGTCCCATGCACATTGGAATTCTAGTGCAGAGCACTCTGAGTCAAGTTTAAAGAGAAGAGAAGTTAAGAGAGAAGTTAGAGAGTTAATAAGATAGAGAATAGAACATAATAAAACTAAATAAAGTATCTATAAATAAATGAATTCTTAAAACAGAACAGAAAGTGTTTTTTCCTTAAACATAAAGAATATTACTACACATGGAATATTAACTAAAACGTAACAACCCGATCAGTCCAGAAATTAAATGTTTAGCGACACTAAGATATTTAGCCACAGGGAAAATGCAACTTTACACCCTGGATAGGACGCCAGTCTGTTGCATAATATGATGCATCCATCCATTATCTATACCGCTTTCATCCAATTCAGGGTCGCGTGGCGGGCGGGGCTGGAGCTTATCCCAGCTATCAGTAGGCGTACACCCTGGATAGGACGCCAGTCTGTTGCATAATATGATGCATTTCATGTTTATTCGTTTTTAAACTTCACCCTCTCTGTAAGTAGGTTATTGTGTGTAAGTTGTATGAAGTGTCCGTCTCGTGGCCGACACAAAGATGTCATCATGAATTATTTCTGCTATTTGCGCTCTTTATAATTACGCTTTTATCAACATTGAAGTTTTCCATTTCCTGGTTTCACACGTGTCATTCAACAACCAATCACACTGCTGTCTGTCTATTTACTCATGCATAGGAAATGACGTTTTCTATAGCAACGGGACGTCACTCTTAGCTTACTTTTAGGGATTTGTCCTACGTAAAAGTAGCTCTTAGTGCGTTTGTGAATAGGTTTTAGACGACAACTCCTACGTAAGACCTTTTAACGCGAGTTAGGAGAAACACCTAGCGGTAAGATAAGAGTCTTTGTGAATACGGCCCCTGATCTTCAAGTTTCAAATGCTAAAAAACCTGGTAATTATGACTTTAACTTGTAGTTGTCACATTGATTTATTTTTCGACTGGAATGTGTTTTAGACGTGAACTGCAGCTGCTTTAATCTCAAGATCTAAACCTCATCTGGTCTGAGTAGAAAACAACTGGAAGTTAGTTAAACTGAAAAAAATTTATCTTAAAATGATCCATCAAAATGCACCTGTCAGGTAAATGATCCAAAATGTTGGAATTATCTGCAGAGGAATTTTTTCGTAAGAAGCTTTTACTTTAACCGGAGTTGACTGATGTGGGGGATGTTGTATTAGTAGTGGGTTATGAACTGGTGACCAGGTTGATCACATCTCTTGACTCATAGCAGCTCCAGCTCCTCATGACCCCAGACGGGCAGATGGATGAAATTTAGAAATATATTTCATTCAAGATCATTTTAAAAATGTGAATTTGTCAGTGAATTATCTCAGGGTGTTTGGTTAGACTAAAAAAAATCAAGTTGTTTAATGATGTAGGAAACTTTTCAAAAGTGTGGTTTTCTTGTCAACAATAAAAACGATGAATACAATAACAGAAGGTACAACATACAAGATATTAAAAGCTTCCTGTTTAAATGAGTGATACTAGAAAAGTTTATAAACACTCAGAACACAGAAAATAAGACAAAACTCATATCAAGCTTATTTAAAAACCTTAAAAATAAAAACGCCTATTTAAAGTACCTGGAAAAGGGAGACGTAAGTAATTATATGTTCCCGCCTCTCCAGCTGACTGATAAATTTAACACACCAAGAGAGGCGGGAGTTAAAGCAGAACAGCCAATCATCACTCAAAGCTGGTGTCACGTTTGAGAGGGAGTGGCGCAAAACTGCAGAAAAAGTGTAGGTGTTGAACCCTCTCACTGTCAGGTTCGTGTGAGGTTGCAAAATTAGACCCAGGTGCAGCGAGGAGGACCACAAAACTGAAGTATAAATAAAAGTTTAATGATAACCAAGAATGCTGACTGTGCAGCAACAACTTACATGGAGGATGAAAAGTCCAGGGATGAAAAAACACAAACGTAATCCATGGGGAAAAAAATCCAGATATTGAGGCACGATAAGGGAACCCGTGAACAAAGTCCTCATACGGCACGGCGGACGGCCAGCACAGAGGCACCAAGGAACCTGGAGGAACGCTCCAGGAGACGGGACAAGACAGATGGACGTAGGACTACAAGGTTAAGCGACAACAACCCGACACTAACTAACAGACACAAGAGGTTTAAATACAAACACCAAACTGATTACAAAACTCAAAACACCTGAGGACATGGGGAGAAACAAACACAGGAAGTAATCACAGAAACAAGAAACACCTGAACAGAAAAACACTAGACTGAAGAGACAAGCTGACAAGATACTGAATGACACATGAGAACAGGAAGTACAGACATAACCAAAATAAAAGCAAAACAGGAAACTAGATGACTAAGGAAAATAAAAGCATAACATGACTTAAGACACCAAATGAGAACAAAAGGAAAAACAACTGTGTATAAGAGACNACTGAAACCCCCCCGAAGTACAGAACATATTAAAACACCCAAAACCCCAAGACCTGACACTCACCGGGAAAAGTGTGGGTGTTAAAACACTCACATCCCCCAAAGGAGAAGGACCCAACAATGGCTGATAAGGACCCAGAGGGCTTTTATATAGAAAATATCAGGGAAGGATCATAAAAATATGTTCAAATAATTAACTGGACACACTCACTATAAACAAGAATACTGTATAAACTTCTAATGACGTCTCATTATGAAATAAGTTGTTAATTCATATGGAGACATTTTTCATCAGGGCAGCATAAATCACCAGAACACCACTTCCTGCTGCGACTGTCATGGTCTCTGGTACTCGTTTGACCCACATGCAGAACTCACACTCAGGCAACCAGGCTCAGAGGGATAAGTAAACAGGTTTATTACAAAGTGCTCAGGTGGACAAATATACAGTGTAGAGAATGTGCAAATGGTGCTGGAACTCGGGAGGCTCTGGGTCTGTAGAAGAGAGGGCAGTTAGTAATTAGTTCAGGCAGCGGGGCTGGAGAAATGTGCAGAGGGAGGAGATTGAACTCACGGTGAGGCAGGATGAAGTGCAGCGTGAGGTCCAGTGAGGCGGTGGTGCGCGATGATCCAGGGAGTGTGTCGAGTGAGCGGGCTAGAGAGCGAGCAGGCAGGTGGAAGGAGGCTGGTAGGCCGGGTGATGAGCTCTTGGGGCAACACAGAGAGCGAGACACGCTGGACAGGTGATCCAGCAGAGGATCCAATCCTTCAGAACTCAGGAGTGCAGGAGCGTACAGGTGTAATCCTGGAAACACAGGTTAGTTGAAGGGTTCAGCATAAAGCTGAAGAAACACTGAGAATAATCGTTATCACAAGGATAACTCAGGAAGGTGGCTTAATAGTTACCACAATGGTTAACAATCAGGCGGTGACTGACTGTCAGCCTGCTGCTTAAATACGCTCCTGCAGCTCATCACTCCAATCGCCTCCAGCTGCTGGTGATCAGCCTGCTTCAGGTCTCCAGGGAAGATCTTCTCCTGAGGGAAGACAACTCACTCGACACACACATACACTAACCGCAGCTCACAGAACCTGACAGCGACCTGAATTACTGAAGTTATTTAGTCTATTAAAGCCATCGGAGGGTCCGGAGTGTCTAATATGAAGATGAGCATGTTTTTCAGTGAGTATCCACTTAGATAAATTTCATAGCCTAAAGTTGTAAAAGTTATTTTGTACTGCTTTAAAAGGAGAGATTCTCCAAGCTGATGTACAGACATTTACTGAAGTACTTGCTACACAAGGAGATCCTAGAGAGAAAAACTTCACTATATGCAGGTTTAAATAAGTTATTGAAGTTTATTCTTGTAGGAATTTACATTTGTTTGTCAACATTTTTGAATAAATCATTTTCAAAGCTTTTGCAAACATAGAACTTCCCCTTCATGTAAAAACGAATCATTCAGGGACAAACACCCTTTAAATTACAATGAAGGAAAAAATTAAAGGAAAATTAAGAAAGTCAACATTTAAAAATACAAGAAGGAAATAAAATACGAGAAATGAGGGACAGGTCAAGACTTTAGCAGAATACTAACCACGCCTTCTCAACAATCATCTAATAGGTTGGTTGCACCCTACGTCACGTTGTTAAGACACCAGCGTTCGAAGTGCAGACGGAGGGCCGGAAGTGAAGTGACCTGTTCAAATGCCTCTATTTTGTGCAGTTTATGGTTGTTCAAATCGAGGTAACAGAGAGAAGGATGCTCGTTTTTTTAGAGTTCCAAAAGTTGTCGTCCACAAAGGTGAAAAATGCAGAAAACTGACAGAACAACGCCGGAAAAAGTGGATTTTAAATCTCCGCCTTCGGTCAGGAGGAGCAGAGTCCCCTAACGCCCGCGTTTGCGACCGCCACTTCGTCAGAGGTAGGTCATATGTTATTTTACTGATCAACGTGTTTTTGGTTGTGTTTATATAGTAAAGAATGATGAATGACTGTTAAGCTAACGACGTTGTAAAGATGTGTTGCATGTTTGACGTTGTAGCCGTTAGCGCTAGCTACTAACATCTTTACACTGAAAATAAATAAATAAAACACTTACCCTTGCGAAGACCAAACGAAAATCGTCCCGGAGACGTTTTACTCCAAGATTGTGGACCCATCCACTCACAAAAAAGTTGTAGGACTCCAAACTTTTGTAGGCTTTCATTTGATGTTTTGTGTAGTAGGACGTCTGCAGGACCAGATAATTAGTGATGTCAACTGCCTCCATTGTTGGCAAATCCTTTGGTTCAGACGAAAATTCACTCATCTTCATGAGGTTTGGGTCCCGTCTTACATATTCTGTGATCAGCTGCGTATACCTCCCTTTTGCTCCCAGGTCTAAATCCGCACAATAGGCACTGACAGGTATAGAAACCTCCATTGACAAGCGCCCCATATTTACTTCCTGCCCTCCATCTGTACTGCGCATGTCATCTAGGTCACGTGCCTGAAACCCACCTATTGTTCTAAATCAGGGTCACTGAGAGCTGCTGCATGTCTCCAGTGTGAGTAACATCCTGGGTCTGTCTGTCAACAACTGCAGACAGTCAAAGGGGAAGTATCACATCCCCTTCACAGTGTTTTTCCCACTTAACAAAAACACTGTGAAGAAAACACACAGCTTCAGTCACATGTGTGGGATTGATTATAAATTAATCCAACACACTGTAATCCTGTTAAATACTGTCAGGGACATATTTCTCACTCAATTGGATGAAAAACATGTCCAAACTTTTGACTGGTTGTGTACTGATGACACTCAGTTCTTGGCACTCTTACACAAACTATCATAACATAACAATATGATTATGACATCATCATAACTATCAAAATTAACAAATGTTGCAAAAATCCTTTGATCAGCGCAGAATTCACACCAGAATAAAAGATCATTCAGAAACAGTAATATTTACAAAATAAAACAAGCAAGAAATTCTCAAAAATGTAAAAACTGCTTGTAAAATCCCAGAGTTGCTCCAACCACTAGCACCATGTGTAGAACTGTTCTAATATGGAACATCTGATTATATATGTAACATCCTGGACTTCAGGTAAATGTATGATGAACAAACAGGCTGATCTTTCTTTATTTAGAGGACTTTGACCTACTTATCTGCACAGTTCGGTGATAATCACGTCCCTTCTACAGGGTGGGCCATTTATATGGATACACCTTAATAAAATGGGAATGGTTGGTGATATTAACATCGTGTTTGTGGCACATTAGTATATGTGAGGGGGGAAACTTTTCAAGATGGGTGGTGACCATGGTGGTCATTTTGAAGTCGGCCATCTTGGATCCAACTTTTGTTTTTTCAATAGGAAGAGAGTCATGTGACACATCAAACTTATTGGTAATTTCACAAGAAAAACAATGGTGTGCTTGGTTTTAACATAACTTTATTCTTTCAGGAATTATTTACAAATTTCACTTTATTCACAGCCATTGACATGTCGAAGAGGTTAACATGTGAGGAGTGGATTGAAATTGTGTTGATATCTGGTGAACACAGTAACTGGGTCATTGCAGCAGATTTCAATGCGAGACACCCTACGAGACCACCCATCTCCCATGCTACAGTTAGCAAACTGCTTGCTAAGTTTTGTGAAACTGGTTCAGTGTTGGATTTGGTAAAATGTGGACGCATGAAAACTGTCACTAATGAAGAAACATCAGTGTCTGTCCTAGCTTCATTCAACAAGAGCCCACTGCGTAGTACTTGCCACATGCCACTGGAGAGTGGCATTAGTCGAACATCCCTTCCAGCTACTGCAGCATCTCAACGAGGATGACCCAGATCGGAGCACAGAATTTGCAGAATGGGCAAAACAAAAATTGGAACAGGACCCTGAGTTCACGCAGATTTTGTTCAGTGATGAGGCAAACTTTTATGTGAAAGGTGAAGTTAACAAACAAAACCACCGCTATTGGTTGGACACTAACCCACATTGGATAGATCAATTTTATTATTATATATTATAAATATTATATATTACATAGATCCCTCCAAGACTGTTGGAACAAAAAAGTGATAGTATAGTGTGGTATATGGGGTACAAAGATAGTGGGGCCATTCTTCATCAATAGAAACCTCAAGGCCACTGGATATTTGAAATTGCTGTGTTTCCCTCTTTATGCACTGAAGCTGGCACGTTCCCTGAGTTTTTCCAGCAAGATGGTGCACCACCACATTATGGGTGTCAGGTCTGAGCATTCCTAGATGAACAGTTTCCTGGAAAGTGGATTGGTCGTCGTGGGCCAGTTGAATGGCCCCCAAGGTCTCCCGATCTGATCCCCTTAGACTTTTATCTTTGGGGTCATCTGAGGTCAATTGTCTCTGGTGTGAAGATACCAGATGTGCAGCACGTGAAACTACGGATACTGGAAGCCTGTGCTGGCATTTCTCCTGTGGTGTTGCTATCAGTGTGTGAAGAGTGGGAGAAGAGGGTTGCATTTACAATCCAACACAATGAGCAGCACATTGAAGACATTTTATAAGTGGTCAGAAACTTGTAAATAACTCATGAAAGAATACAGTTACATAAACATCAAGCACACCATTGTTTTTCTTGTGAAATTACCTATAAGTTTGATGTGTCACATGACCCTCTTCCTATTGAAAAAACATAAGTTGGATCCAAGATGGCCGACTTCAAAATGGCCACCATGGTCACCACCCATCTTGAAAAGTTTGCTCCCTCACATATACTAACGTGCCACAAACAGGATGTTAATATCACCAACCATTCCCATTTTATTAAGGTGTATCTATATAAATGACCCACAGTTCTAAAACAAGGTCTGATTAGGAACCCCCCCCCCCAGCAAAACCCACCAAGAAGTTTGTTGTATTTTCTCATATTGTCTGTATAAAGTAGTTTTTATACTCTAGTGGTTGGAACAGCTGTTGTCCATGAATGTCTCATCCCAGTAGTCCATTTTTTCATCAGCATGTCCATGTTTCCCTTCATCTGATATGTACTTTGTTAATCCAGGTGATGTCTGATCTGGCATGGCTTCATTTTTATGTCTCTCACTCGTTACATAATTTCTTTCAATCTTTTAAACCCAGACCTTCTGTTCCAAAGACAAGTACCCCCATAACAAACCGTACATATCTATAGTAACAGCTGTTTGTCTTCTCTACTGATAGTTGGTGTTCAAAGGTCACAGCAATGTAAAGCATCACACGACTTTTACAAATATCTAATGTTTACAAATGTGACCATGTGATGATATAAATTCTGTTCTGTTCTTTCATTATTATTTGGAGATAAAAATCCAGATAGTTTAAACAAGTGATCTTAATTAGTTAAGAGATGTTGTTCTTTTAAACAATGAGGTATAAATGACCTTTAGGAGCTTTGTGTGGTGATTTCACTCATCTGTCTGTTGCAATAACTGCATGTAGAGATTAAACCCCCAGGTGGAGCCACACACCTGCTTCCAAGGTTTTACAGCAGTGTTTGAATACACAAGTATTAAAGATTGTTTAGTAATTAAATAATCAGTGAAACCGGAGAAAAGAAAGAGAAGTCCATTTAAATGATGTAAAATCATGATGAGAATAAACACATTTTTCTTTCAACCAGTCGTTACAAACCCGTGTGTCTCCTCGTTTAAACCCTTGTGTGTCTCATATTAATTACTTGTTTGTTGAACGTCATGAATTTCCAAACTTGTGCTTAATTCCTGTCTGTGCGTCTGCCTTTTGATCATCTGAGTTTTTTTACCCTGAACCGTCCCCGACCTCGTCTCTGTCCCCCGTTCGGATATTTGCATCAGCCAGACTTTTTCTTTTGGACTACCACTCTGCCTCCTCCTGCTCCTGTTGTTGTTCAGTCATTTAATTATTATTTAATAATCAATTAATTATAATTATTGAATAATTATATAAAATTATTATATTGTATTAATGGTATTGATCATTATTATTCTATTATTATATAATAATTGATATGATTCATCATTATAATTATAACAATAAGTAATTATTATTTAATAATTTGTATTATCACTATTTAATTTCCCTTGGAATTAAAAAAATATTTTTGATTTGATTTACATAATTGATTATTGACTTGGTTTGGTTGTGGTTCAGGCCCATCTTCACCTCAACCACATCAATAAACTGTGTTTTAAAACACCTCCTTCGCCGTCGTCACTGTGCACTTGAACTCATTTTCTTTGACAAACATAATAAATGGAATAAATTTAGACTAAATTCAGAAAATTATTTGATGTTGACCTAATTGATATATATTTTAATAAAACGGGTCTGGTTAACTTCTCGCTAATACTTAACCCTACAAAACTCAAACGCAGTCTTACTATTTCCAGTGGATTACCCCCTTTAACCAGGATTACATGTAGGGTTTTTATATCAGATATGTGTTTCTATGTGGTATTAGAAGAGTTTATTACTGTATTCTCCGAGGTTTTATTTACTAGAAAAGTTTTATAATGACAGAAAACAGATGAAGATGAGTTTAGATGCTTGTGGACAGAAGGCAGTTTCCCTGCTGTAATCCAGCATTACTTAAGTTCTCATTTAGGATTATTTTCTTGGCAGTTTTTCCTCTTTTAAAGCTCATTAGTTGGCATTAAATTTCTCAGTTTGACTGTGAGAGGACTATTTTGTGAAAAAAAAAAACAACCTCAAGGGAAAAAGTAAAAGTGTGATCTCCTAAAACTTCTTCTTTCTTTTCGTGTAGGTAAAACGTCCTCTCTGACTTCAAGAGCCACAAAGGAAGTGAATAAATGACTATTAATGGTCCTTTTGATTTATTTACAACATGGGAGTATCAGAAGGTAATGAGTCCAACTGAGGCAGCAGATGACAGCTGTGAATTCTCTGAGGGACTGAACGTGCATAACATGGCTGTTTTCTGACTCTGTGTAAGAGAAAACAAACCTTTAATAAGAAGAAAAAAAACGCTGATGTTGCAAGTAAATACCCAGAGAGCATGGAAACAGGTGAGCTGAGAGTGAAGGTGGACATTGTCAGACGCAGGAGAAACATGTGAAGAGCAGCACAAGGAGAGCAACAACAACAACAATGAATAGTTTTACAAAAACTAAAACATAACAGTGTCACAAAGACGAGGATGCTCTGGAGACTGGCCCAGGGGCCACGTGAAGAGGCTCTGGAACCTGAAGGTTACACCAGGTGGATAAAGAGTTCTGGAGGTGGACCAAGAGGTCACATGAAGAAATGTTGGGAGGGTGTTTGGAAGTTTAATGGGTGTGAAACTGACTGAGGAGGTGAACTAAAGCTGAGTTGTATTAGAATTTAGTTTTATTTCAGGTTAGTTTTTTTTTTTCCACCGGATGTGTCAGCAGCACGTTACTGCAGCAGCACGTCTTGCTCGCGTATTCTGCTGCTTGGTCCTTTCCACCGGGTGCGTATGAGGTGTGTAGCAGCAGGGAAGCAGCTGCCACTGAAAGAGCACGAAGTCACATGAGATTAGCAAAATCACGCGTGACTTCGTCAGTATACACAACAACAAGCAGAAAAAAACTACAACATGGCTCCAAAAGGTTTGTGTTTTATGTTCTATCCATTTTATGTAAATATGAAGGACATTTAAAGATCCAGAGAGCTGCTCCCTCGGAGAGTATTTCGGTTTGAAAAAGTTTACTGTGGGGATCTACAAAACCCAGTAGTGGAGTGCCATTGTTCAGCAGTTGTCTCTGCTTCACCACACCTCAATCAAACAAGGTTGTGAGAAACTGTTTTCAACTGTTTTTCAACCTCGATCTTCAAGCCAGACGTTCATGCTGTATTCATATTCCCCCTGCTTTTAACACAGCTGATTCAGGTGATCACAGTTCAGCAGAAGTTAGTTAATCAGCCATCAATTAAAATCAGCTGTGGTGAAGCATGGAAAACCTGCAAAAAGGCAGGGAGTGTACTTTGAGGACGAAGGTTAAAAAACACTGTTTGGAGAACGTAACTGCATTTTGATGAGGCAACTGAGCCATTTGATTCACGTGTGTTGAACCAGAAAATGTCGAACTTGACGCGCTTCAGAAGTGTAGTGTGTAGAAAGTAGAAACGCTGCGTAAGGGCTGCGACATGTCGCTCCTGAGACGCGTTCGACTCGCACTGCTGATGGATCCGGTGGAAAGGGTTCTATTGACTACAGCGGTGCCTATCAGCTGCATATGACGTGCTGCTCCAGTAACGTGCTGCTGACGCGTCTGGTGGAAAGGAGGGGTGAGTCTGTATAAGGTACAGAATGTAAACATTTTCCAGGTAAATACTCACCCAACAGTTTAATGTCCCACCGATGTTGAAAATAAAGTCACATTGTAACAGATCTGGATCTCAGTCAGCTGGGTGGTCTCTAGTTTCTGGTCCGGACCAGAATCATTATTTACACGTCCAGACTTCCTGGTTCCATAATGAATCACATGTGAGTCTGCAAGGCTGCCAAGTCTTCAACACAAGCAGCTGGAATTCCACAACGAGCAGCAAAAAGTAAGAAACCACCACATCCTTCCAACTGTGCAGCCGAGTTGCACGTGATGGGGCGTTCAAACACACTTAGGAAAACTCAACGCTGAACCAATAGACCTTCAGACATTCCCAAAATTGAACAAATACAAGAGAAACAAAACAAGGATCAACATCAGAACTGGCAACCCAACAGAAACATCAGGGAGGGGACGGGGTGAGGGGAGAACAGACAGGTTTGTTTTTCTACATGAACTGCAGGATTTGTATTTGACAACAAGGTCTAATTCTTACATACTGTAACTTTAAACATACTATACAAAAAAAGCAACAACTGCTACACAAAAATACCACTTTGAAAACTGTTGTATCTGAGTAAACTGGATCTTCAGATACTCCATCCTCAGTACGTGTGAGGTGGCAGGCAGCAGTGGACAGGAAAGATTTCCTTTTAATAGGAAGATGTCCACAAATAACAGGTTCAGGATGGGCAGCTAAAAAAAAAGAAACCTGAGGACACCTCCTGTCTCCTATGTGTGTTCATTTTCTTGATATTCAGCTTTTGTGTGAAACATCAGGATGAACCTAAACTGCACTCTAACCTTTCCAGATGAACTCAGTTTGACCTTCTCTGTTATTCCTGTGACTTTAATAACTGTAAAGAAAGTAGCCATGACATTAATCAGACATTGAGCTAAATGTATAGATACAGTATGTAAGAAAGAAAAAAGACTGAGAGCCTCCTTGTTTTATTTAAGAAAACAACAAAAACAACAGCGCACTTTGTCATGTATACTTTATATATTGAGCTTCACCTGAATGTGTTATAGATCCTCTAACAGTCTTTCTTATGTATTTTCTTACATTGTCCACTCGGCCCATATTCTGAGTTTCTGTCTGTTTTTAGACTTTTTATCAGACTTTTTATTGAATACAGAGAAAATAATTCTAATAGATTTTAATATTGTTGAAGGTGATAGTCTAAATATAATATTTAATGATATTTTAGGCTCATTTGGTTTTTCCTAAAATATCCAGAAAACTAACTCACTATCTTCATCATCCTCTTCATCTTGTTCTGACTGATGGTGCAGAGACTTAACAGCTGTATTTCCTCACAACTCTGTCTCATTGGATCATTTTTAATAACCTTTGAGTTTATAATGACAGACATGAGTGGGCTGGGCTGTCGCATTTGATTCCAGTTTTCTAATTGTTTAATAAGATGTGAAGTCTAAAACTTTAAAATGCAAGGAGACAATTAATAAAAAAAATGTAACCAGTTATTCTGATCGGTTATTCTAATCAATATAAACATAATAATTTAGGTTTACGTCATTCTAAATAAATTAGATTGACTGGTAGCTGTCTCTGGAAACTTGCTGGGGGGGGGGTAAAAAATTAAAAAACAGACACAATATAATATAATATAATATAATATAATATAATATAATATAATATAATATAATATAATATAATATAATATAATATAATAATTAAATACATAATGCACATTGACCTTTTAAACCAAAAACACAATAAACAGAAAACTTTATTTAAGTGTAAATTGAGACAATATGTTTTAACATAAACAAGCATTTTAGAGAGTTTGTTAAATTAGTTGTTGTTGACAAGTCAACAAAAAACAACAACAACAACAACAAATATTCCAGTATTTACCTTTTCTCAACATGTTAGCTGAGACTGTTTCTGGTTTGTTTACATGGATTTTATTTTTAAATATAGTTTCTCTTTTGATTGGAACTAATTCATGATACAGAGCTGTAACTGCATAAAATATCAAAATGCATTGTACAATTTTTAAAGCACTCATAGCAACACAGCAAGATCAATATATTATTGGTTCACAAATTGACACAAGCATGAATACTTCATAACAATATTATAATATGTTTGAGCTGCTCAGATTTCTCTTTATTATAATAACTAAGCGGAAAGTTTTCATATGATTCTCATCCTCCACCTGAAAACATCAACAAAAAAACAGACAGAGTGATTTTCACAAAATCTAGTTATTAGTATTTTTATTGCTGTCCTTACAGACAACAACTACATGTTCCTTTAATTTTTATGAAGCCTTCTACTTTAAATCAGACATATACAAAATACTCCACTCATAAACATTTGATAATCTGGTGAAATTTCAGGATGAACTTAAACTGCAATCTAACCTTCACAGATGAATCTACATTCCCCACATGTCCAGCTGTTCAATGTTTCAGTACTTTTTACTTGTTGTTCTTGAACAAGAAGCTTAATGACAACATTCACATCAGCTGTTTGATCCATGAACCAATCAGCCTCATCAGCTGTTCACATCATGTGACCAATCTAACAGCTGATCAACACCTCCACATCAAGAGGCTTCAAACAGGAAGTTCTGGCTGCTGGAGACTGGGGGACCTGGAATGGAGGGACCTGGACTTTCTCCAGACCTGAATCCTATAGAAACCCTCTGGGATCAGCTGAGTCTCCGTGTAGAGA
The DNA here is from genome assembly GCA_006937955.1 of Pachypanchax playfairii. Classification (NCBI taxonomy): domain Eukaryota; kingdom Metazoa; phylum Chordata; class Actinopteri; order Cyprinodontiformes; family Aplocheilidae; genus Pachypanchax; species Pachypanchax playfairii. Next base: position 1,297,197 of record SSNP01000059.1, on the reverse strand, counting down.
CTCTGAACCCCAGAAGGACCTGAGGACCTTCAAGAAGACAACAAGTCGACTTGTGAACATCATCAAGCTGTAACTGATGCTGAAGGTCACATGACACGTTACTGAGACACTGACATGTTTTGTTGTTGTTTACTCACCAGCTGTTGATAGATTTTGTAATACTGTAACAATAAAACTGATACAATTTTTTCTGGTTTTCCAGCAAACCTGTGAGTCCGTTTTCTTCTCTAAAGCAATTTGTTTTACCAGAACCTCGTTGTTTTAACAGACACATTTTCTGTTCTGTTTAAGCTCAAATAATGACTGAGCTTTGAAGATGTTTTCATCCTATTCAGCTCTATAACATACAGTACAACAAGAAATGTGACAGGCTTTGACTAATTGAATGTCTGCATTCTTCAACTGCCATCCAACTCTAGTAACGAGCCACTTCTCCAAGTCTTCAGCTGTGATGGGCTTCGACTGTATCCTTTATTCCTTCATTAGTGTCCCAGTGGTGCTGTATGGTTTCTTTTTACCACGTCCAAACATCTAAATTTAGCCGACTTGTGACCTGGCTGCTGCAAACTGAACCTTGCTTTGCACATTGTCAAAACAAGGGGCTAATCCTGTCCAACAGGTGCTTGGCTCACACACAGCCTCTCTCCCTGTTTCCATGCAGCACAAACAGTGTTATGAAATAACTGGATGTGATGCTGTTGTCAAGGAAAGATAGAATGCTTGGGGTTGAGGCTTGAAGAGAAATTCATGAATGATTAATGAGACAAAGGTTTTTTTAGAAATGTCCACATACCAAAACGATGCAGTCATTAATTAATAAAAACCTTTAGTCATGTGGTTGGATCAAATATTACAGCTACACTGTACAGAGAAGGTATAGAACCATCAACCTTAGTGGTCTCTGCCATGCTGTTCAACACATCAGAACGCTGCACCACTTCTAATGGGGAAGTTCTACTGCAAGGAAGTGTGAGAGTTTTGTGGAAGTGTCTCAGAGACTGAGCCGTTGGACGCAGCGGCCACGTGAGGACGACAGCTTGATGACACTGCAGTCTTTTGTCCTGCTGCTGCAGAATCAACAGTAGCAGATACAACAGTCTCCATCCGGCTCGCTCGACATGTGCTCACCTGGAAAAAGAAGCGGTAAACCCAAATGGACACGTAAACTCAACATGTCTAAGATCAGAGGTTTTCATGGTAATAACATTATTACATCTCATAAGAACAATTAGTGTAACTGTTAATACTTGACAATAAACATAAAAAGATGGACAGGAGTTCCTCTCTTTGCCAAATACTTGGTTCAATAAAAACCTCTCTACGATCCAAAACTAAATAAATAAACAAATGAACAAATACATAAGTAAATACGTATAAAATACAAAAAAATCTAATATTTTTTTGGGGAAATCATGGCTGCTGCATTCTGCTAGCTATAAGTTTGTGTGTATGTGTTTGTGTATCACTGCACAGGGAAAAGAAGGTGTAAATGTAACGCTCCATGACAGATTTTGGACTCGAGTATGCACAAGCACAAAGACAGAATGGTGTAAAAAGTTTATTCAGTATGTGGCAGAGTGAGACGGGATCTCTGGTCAGGTGGAAACAGAGTCGTGCGGTAACAGAGAGACGTTAGCGAGACAGAACAATCAGGATACAAAGATAACGAGACTGTGATCGGCTCGTAACGCTTCTCTCCAGGGAAATGTCAATAAGCACCGAGGTGTCTACTGTTGCTAGTCCAGGAAGTGAGGACTCGTGCTTCTCCTCGCCTCTCTTTCTCCTACGACAGATCGACGGGGAAAGGGGGCGTGACTTAGGTTCTGAACAGAGCACTGAAGGTTAGTGGGAAACAAACTGGGTGAAACACTCTTCTCTTCATACACAGTCCAAATCTATTAATCCATAATCCACAATCCAATCCAACAATCAGAGGAAAAGGTCCAAATCCAAAAGAAGCAAGACTTACAGTACTTCAAGGGGTCAGGCAGGTCATGATCAAAACAGGTTTAATACCAATCCAGTCCACAATGAAGGCAAAGGTCAAATTCAGGTTCAGGCAAAAGGTGAGGTCAATAACAGCCAGCTAGTCAACAACATTACTGATAAACACTGAACGGTTGACAAACAATGA
>SSNP01000059.1:1197597-1293543 GCA_006937955.1 Pachypanchax playfairii | reverse complement strand
GTGCTGACTGTTTGTTACAAATGCCTTGAATATGTCACAGTCATTGCATTCTTCAGTTAAACAGACTCTGTACAGACCTTCAACTGCTTCAACTTGCTCTTCCCCCTCACCACTTTCAGATTATCTCACCTGCTCATGTGCTGGATCTCCCAGTGTCGGACCGCTTGTTACTGAATTCTGAACTGGATTCTCTCACTTTAATTTCTACTGAACTGTGTATGACCACTGCTTGCGTTTAGATTCCCGCCCCAGTCTGTGACGTCACCATCAACGACGCTCACTCTGTGTGCTCACTGATGTGTTTCACAGCTCCTATTCATCCCTACCATCAATGATCCATGAGGCACAGGTCCCTAAATGTGTGCGGCATATTTTTCTCACCTGGTGGGCGAGAGCATGAGGCTGATGTGTGTGTGGCCGTGTGCAGCTCCCAGCCAATAGACAGCATTAATACAGTAGCTATGATGAAAGTTGCCACATGGACGTACCCTGCATCTGCTGTCTCTGAACATGTCCTCTCTGTGTTTCCCCATCTGTCAAATGGATAAAGCTAGTGTTGTGTTGCACAACTCTAAAGTTTGAGAATAAGAAGTGTCGACAGGCTCCAGTAGCTCCTGTAGTTTAATCATCCATCATCTTCCTCTCTGACATAAGGCTGAATATCATTATCTATAAACTATCCCAGGATCTTGGTCGTGGCATTTGCTCGTTCTGACTTTTCACATTAAAAGCTGTGGGGAGTAGAAGCTGTTCTGTCCTTACTCACCTTCTCCTCCTTGAGCTAATTGATACGCTGAGGTTACGTCTCTGTGGATGAGCCATTTTATCAGCTTGTTTCTTACTACCATCACCTCAACGTGCACAAAATCCACGATCCCACACAGAAAACTGAATCAATATTTCTGACATATCCTCCAAGTATTCCAGTTATTAGCCTGACCCTGACTGCTGCACTCGTCCCCTTCAGATTAAAGAGAAAACATTTGTTATAAACAAAACATAACAGTATGTCCCAAACTGAGACAATTAAATGAACTAGTTTCAGTTTTTTAATGAACTAGTTCTTCTCTAGACATGCTAAATTTTAACATACTGTTTGGGTTTTGTGCAGAAAAACATACAACAGCATGTTACATTTGCTTTTCAATGTTTCTGTTCTGTCCTACACAAAAAACCTGCAAGACACCTGGTCAAAATGTTTAACTTGATTGTTTCAACACCAATAATACCAAGCAATGAGTCCTAAATACTTTAGAAAATGTTCTGATTGCTAATACAACCTGGAGTAGACGTGTCTCCCACTGAGCACATCTAAAGCATGAAAAATAGATTATTTAAAGGGTTAAACTCACTCACCAAGTCTTATTCTTTTACATTTAGACACTTATTCAACTTAAATGATATTTTAATCAAACAAATTATATATTAAAAGTGCTTCTGCTCAGATAAAAACAAAAATAATAATTAAGAAGTACAATTCTTGTAAGATTTTGATATGATGATAACATTTAAAGTTATTTCCTAATCAAACTTTATGTTTCCTTGCAGAAACTGATAGCGGGATTCATTTGCAACAAATTTCTGTATTCTGCAGTTTAAACAGCCATCTGTTTATCTGCAGTATGATGAGCTCTGCAGGCTCTTGAATTTGGTACACACAGCTGACATCAGCATCAGATGAGTCGAGACGATGAGACAGGTTTAGAACAATGTGTTGTTCCATTCAGCTCCTATCTCAGAGTTTCTTACACACCTGGGTTTGCAGGTAACGGCGTGATTTGAGTTCCAGCTCCTCTTTGGTGACACTGGGAGGACAGCAGCAAAATGCCTGTCGGAAACCTGCTCTGAACCTGCAGAGGGGAACACAGACGTTTCACAGCATGATGGATTAAACAGCCTGAAAGGATTGTTCTGACAAATACAGATTACAGCCTGCACAGATGATACAGAAGCAGCTAAGCACACACACAATAACACACCGCTAGCTCTTTTTATAGGAAGCAATAGAATCAGGCAATCAACCTGCTGTTGAGGCAGTAGTAGATGATTGGGTTGTACATGGTGGAGCTCATGGCCAGTAACATGATAGCCAGATAGACCTGCTGGATGTAGCGCTGCTCAAACAGTTCAGGGAAGAACTGGTGTAGCAAGAAGTAGATGTGATAGGGCAGCCAACAGACAGCGAACGTGCACACCACTATAATCATCATCTTCACCACCTGTCACAGACAAACACAGAGGTGACGTTTAATCCCTACAGTTGTTTTGCATTTACACGTGGGATTAAAAAGTAATTAAGTTAAATGATCATGTTCAGTGATCACAGAGGGATGGAGGAGGTGATCACCTTGCGCTTGGCGATGAGCTGCTCTTTGTAGTGTTCAGATGAATCTCCAGGAATCTCACTCGCCCAAAGGCTGAAGCCCACAGTTGTGTATGCCCATCCCATAATAGACAGGGGAAGGAAGTAGATCAGCAGTGTCACACACACGTAGTAGCTACAGAAAAAAAAAAAACAGGATTGAGCTGATGTTAGGAATGTTTTCTAAGTGATATCTGGATACTTGTGGAGAATTACCAAATGGCAGAAAGAAGCACATTGGAAAAAAAAATCAAAAACATTTAAAAGTCTGAAAATAACAGAGAAAAACATCAGTTCAGAAAATATTGACATAAATACCCAAATAAGAATTAGAAACATTTACAGAAAACAAACAGCCATCTTTTTTAGAAAACACATTAATAACACAATCATAACCTCAAAAATTCAATAATAAAAGGGACAAAATTTAAGGAACAGTTACAAAATCTAAAATAAAAAATAAATAAAATAAAATAAAAAACCCACAAACAAACAAAATACAAAATAAAAGCAAGAAAACTGAAACAAATCAACCAACTTAACATTCATGAGTGATGCTGTCCAAACTTCAATGATTTCAATAAAAAATGAAGAACATAAATATAAAATAAAGAGCAAAAATAACATTTCGGTAAATTTGAAAAAAACTATTAAAAATTAGTATTTTTCAAGCTCTGAAGAATGTCCTAATAAAAACATGATTTACACGGTCCTGTTGTTTCATGTTTATTTTTCTGTCAGAATAAATGTGTCTGTGTTTTTATTTAACCACAGACTGTCTGTCTGACTGTCTTTCTGTCTCCAGTAACGTCACACACACACACTGATGTTTAGATCAGAGCTCCACGCAGGCGCCACTTTCAGGACTCCATGTTTTCTTAAAACAGAAGATGGTGACACTGGCTGCTGTTCTGTCTCAGAATCTGGGCTCAATCAGACACGATCCCTGGTGTAAAACTCTCAAATCCCAACTCCATTAGCAGATTTTTGGCCCAAACTTGTAGGAAACTACTTGTGCTTCAGTATTGCTTGTAGATTCTTATAACTAAACAACTTTCCAGCTCTTCAGTGGACAAACTGCGTCCTACTTGTAGCCAAATATTCTGAATTTGGACGCATCAATCCAGCTGCTTGTTTTCATGTTGGAGGTTTGACCACTGCTGACAGTGGATGGGGACATCTGGGTCTCACTGGTTGTTGTTAGCTTTGAACTAATAGCACTGCTGGACATCTTCCAGTTTCAAAGCATGAGGTGTCCTTCATCCTCAGCACAAACTTTCCCTGGCTAGCCACCTGGTCTACATGCCTAATTATGGCCTGTTTCTTTGGCCTGTGCACACGTTTAAACTTAATATTGTATAAAATGTGCTGATGTAACTCCCTTGTCTATTTGTTGTTTTACTTGTTCTTGTCATGGTGTTTGACATGTGATATGAAGCTGTGTTTCACCTTGGTTCAGCAGTTTGGTTGGAAAGCCTTTCACACTGATTCAAGCTACAAATGCAATGATGATCATGATGATGTTGACAAAAAAACAAACAAAAAAAATTGTCTATATCATTTTTCTCAAGTTTGTGACTGAACAACAAAGAGAAAAAAAAACAGCTGATTTAAAAAGAGCTACACGGTGGTGCAGTTAGTAGCATTGTTGCTTTGCAGCGAGAAGGTCATGGGTTCAAATCCAGGCTGAGGCCTTTCTGCATGGAGTTTGCATGTTCTCCCTGTGCATGTGTGGGTTTTCTCCAGGGACTCTCCCACAGTCCAAAAACACTCGAGAGGTTAAGCAGTATCTCTAAATTGTCTCTAGGTGTGAGTGAGTGATTGTTTGTCCAGGTTTGACCTGTCCAGGTGTAGCCCCACCTCTAGCCCAATGACTGCTGGAGACACCAACTCCCTGTGACCCTCATATAAGAACCTGCTCTCTTTCTAAAAGGTCCTCAAAGACAAAATCATCACCTGAACATGATTCATTTATTTTTAACAGATTAATCCTTCAGCAGTTTACATACGAGCAGAATCAGGAGAATGTTAAGGTATAATTTGCTCTGACATTCCAACATCATGTCAAATAACTCTAAAATAACTTCATTTAAACAGCATGACCCCAAAATGAGGATTATCTATGAACTGAAGCTTTAAAATGATCCACCAGGTGTGGATTATTTCAGGAGACATCAGTCATCAGTAATCATCAGTTATGGATTTGACTTTTTAGGGGAGGATAAAGTGTTTACTAAAAGGCAGAAAGAAATGTAGGAGGAATATCACAAGTTTATAATTTCCCCTTTTTAATCTGCACATAAACAGTAAAAGGTTTGTACTTCTTGTTGTTGCAGTTTTTAAACTTTCAGTTGTTCTTGGATTTCTTAATGTTGTTATTTATATTATTTAGACTAAAATTAGGTTCATTTTTCTGACTGCATTCAGCATTTATATTAAAAAATCACAAAACATATGACTTTCACAAATACAGAACGCACATGAAACGTGTGTGACACATCAATCAGACTTTGTTTGGCTTCTCTACATCAATCTTTTCTTTCATCAAGCTCTACTGGCCTGTTATAAAATCCATTTACATCCATGTTGCATTATTTATACAGAAGCAACTTGCTGGAACCATGGCCTTAGGTTCTTTTGATACCACCAGATAATAAATGATGTTAATTTCCTGACGTTTCTCACCTTTACAATGAACACTGGCTGTGGTTGATGATGTCATGAAGAACTTGTTAGTGTAGCATGAACCACATGAACATGTTTACTATGGGAGGAGATTTTACTGTTGGACAGACAGATGTTCTCTCATCACCACATAAGACCAAAAAAAAATCCATTTACCAACAACTAGGACTAAATTTAAAATACATAAAATTCTGAACAGCACAGTTTACCCCTCAGTGCTTGATGCTTGTTTAAAAGCCCAAAATACAAAGAAAATCTGTAAACAATAAACACAATTATATATATATTATATGTGATGTAATTCTCTGTATAATTTAGGAACTTGATTTGTAGTACAAACATTTCAAATGCTTAGAACATAAAGGTTATGCAACCTGGTAAATTACCCCTATAAATAAAATTAATTGTTTCATTTTAAACTCTGAAACTTTAGTTTCTTCTCATATGAGTCTAATAAACACACAACCTGCCACACGCAGCTGAACCATTTAATCATTTATTATTATTATTATTTATACTCACATCTTTTTAAAGTCTACGGTTGTGTATTCAGGCCAGTCTATGAAGCAGACTGTGCGTCCAGGTAACACTGCTGTTGATGAGTAGTGATACTGAGGGAAAGCTAGAAGCAGAGCCAACATCCAGATGACCCCAATCACCACACGAGTCTCTGTGGAAGACAGTCTCTGCTGCAGGGGGTGGATGATGGCCATGTATCTACCAAACACATAGACATGGAAAAGATTTGCAGACATTTTCTGAATAACTTCATGTAAGTGACATTTTTATGCTCATCAGCTGCGTTTGATTCACATTGTTGTAAATGACTTCCAAAGGCATGATTTTCCTCCTGGGAGGCCTCAGATTTCTATTTATCTCCTCAGAATAAAATGAACTGAGAAAGACTTGATTTGAAACTTGTTTGATAGATAATTTCCCACCTTTAATTTGATGAACCTTTACATAATTTAAGTTATTCATTGTCAGGTTAAACGCCATCATTTGCCCTTTTGTACATATGCCAAGGACATTTCAAATAACCCTCTTCTGATAGAAGAACTTTGAAGATATATTTTATTTTTGAAGTAGTGCTGAGTTCTGGTATTATCTGTAATCAATGATTCATCTAGAGTAGAAATTGCTCAGGGTAACATCAGTTTGGAATATCAGACAGAAGGAGACCAGTTCCAGTTCTGCTGTCTTAAAGGGGTTATGACATCAAAATGCACTTTTTTGAGGTTTTTGGGGTATATCATGATGTGTTGTGCACTGATGAGGCCGTGTGAACGTCCAAAGCGAGTATCAAAGTTCCCGTTTGTGGGCGGTCCGCTTTGTTTCATATTTAAAAAACGGTTGAATCGGATAGCACCATTTTTTCCTACGTGGCATTTCATCCTACGTATTTCATAGCGTCCAATAAAAGTGCACAGTGAAGTAAACAGTCCAACCCCCCACCCCCAGCCCATACACCGTTAGCTGCGTTGCGCTAGCTTGTGCTGCTGCGCTTGAGAAGAGATGGCTACGCAAACGGGGACCTGTTTTGTCCAAGGATGCTCAACCCATGCTGGAAGTTTACACTCACTCCCGAAGGATGAAAAAACTAGAGAAGAGTGGCTGAAGTTCATTTATGGAGAAGTGCCACGCAGTTATAACCTCAATTAGAAAATATGTTCAGCTCACTTCACGGAGGACTGCTTCCATAACTTGGGTGAATTCAAGTTGGGATTGTCAAAGAAACTGATTTTAATTAAAAATTCTTTACCAACCCTGAAGGAGGCGACCACATCGTCAATACCCGTAAGTTTATTTATTTAATAAAATGCTGCCTTGCCTGATAAACGTTTGTTCGTGGTCTGAAGAGTTCATGATGCTAGCATGTGATAGCCGCTCTAGCAACAATGTCCGTGAGCAACAGGTTTATCATACCATATTGTGAATCTATTTTCATTGATAACATCTGACAGCACTGTTTATTCGCTCATGTGATTAGTTGAGTTTTATGTGTTCACCCCTCCGTCTTCCTCAGAAGACGTTTCAGGCTCGAACATATACGGTTGTAAACGTCCACTCGCCGTGTTACTGGACTGCTGACGGAGCCGAGAAGAAAGGCTTGCTGCGGGCAATGGTTGTAGCCAATCAGAGCGAAGTCAGCCAGGGAGACCCACATATCATTAATGAAAGGAACCGTGTTGCTGAGAAGAGGATTCTGACCTGCCCGTACACCCCCGCCCTGTTAGTTTTTTAATCAAATTCTTTTGTGAGTTGACATATGCGAGCATATCTACTACATGAAATAGCTTTACGCCAGTTTAAACAGTGATGTCATCACACCTTTAAACATCTCCAATCTTAAAAAATGATGGAAATTATTCCTCACAAATAGATTGCTGCCATGTCAGATATGTTGGGATTCTGTGTGTGACTCTTTAACTGAACTGTGTTAACAGATAGTGATATCTAACTTCAGACCGTGCAGTGGACTCCATTGAGAATCAGGCCTGTTTTAATGCAGTTCTGCCCCGGGGCTTGTAAATCACACAAATTCAGTTTTGACCTTTGACCTTGTCCCTTGAGAACAAAGACTCCTCCTGATTGTCTGAGGCTTTTGATTGATGGGTCCTTTAAGTCTTCACAGTTTTAGGTTAAAGAACATTTTTCTGAATTTAGTGAACCTCTGTCCATCTTTACATCTGAAGCTCTACCTCTCTGAGATTATTATAAACAACCATGTTACTGAGCTGTTACCAGTTAAGCTAATTTATTGTTATGAAATTTTGGACAGGAACCTTGTATCTAAAAAAATTCATTGTCACAGGAATTGAAAAAATAAGCGTCCTTCTTTAACATAAATAAATTCTAAGTGACCACAAGTCAGTTTTACACTTTCCATTATTTAGTCACCCACTCAAACACTGACTGATCTGAAAGGTGACAAACAGAGAAATTAAGATACCAGGTTTGGGCCTGACAGTAATGATGTGCTATTTGTTTTGATTGGTGAACTTTCCAAGTCATTACATTATGTTATAATTCACATTTTCCACCCCTTACCAAGTTATTTTGGAATTCAAATTCAAATAGCAGAATCTGCACACTTGAGACATGAAGACATCTACTTACAAACACACAGTGTTTTTAGTAACTGCACAAAGTGAAAATGAATGCAGAGTAAAAGTCTGTAAAATAATATCAACTCTTTGGGTTTTACACATCATCAGACAGATGATACTTTATACATTCAACAGGAGTTTTACATGTGCCATTACTGGTGATAGTTTTCCCTCAATGTAAACAGCTGTCTGATGAGACGTGATACAGCTGTAGACTTTTTGGGACTGGACTTGTTTTGAAACAGCAGAAATCAGTTTTAGATTTGGTGAAGAAAACTTCTGCCTGAAATTTCTAACTGATAACGTTCTGAGGAAATAAATTAGATGTTAAATGGTGATAACAGCAGAACTCAACACCACGTTAATGAATCACAACTATTCATTTAGTGTTTTCATTATTATCATTTGACAATGATATGCTTTTATACACCATCATAAACATCTGTGATCACATTCCACAGACACAGTATAACAAGAGTCTACAGTACATTTAGTTGAAGGTAAAGGAAAAGAAATGTTTCCTGTCATTAGACAATGTATTTACTGCTTGTTACCAGGTTTACTGGTTGTATGAAATGTGCAGCTTTATGCATAGGCAGTTTTTCTTTACTGATTATAAGTCACTAGCTCAGGGCCGGTTCTGGGCATAGGCAGATTAGGCAATTGCCTAGGGCGCCCCCTGCTGGAGGGGGCGTCAAATTCTCCTTTTTTTTCATTTTTTTTTGGACAAACTGTCGACACACCATTCATCTCATGTAAAGAGCAAAATAAGTAATAATTAAATATTTATCTAAATCTATCTATCATCTCTACTGTTCATTTTAGTATGAATAAATATTTTTTGCAATGTAATCTAGTAATTGAGTTATGTTGTTTCTGTTCTGGGCAGTAGGGGGCGCCAAAATCCTTTTTCGCCTAGGGCACCATGCAGCTCAGGGCCGGTCCTGCACTAGCTGAATGTTCTACCTTGTATGGGGAGAATTTAAAATGACTTGTTTTTATATGCTTAAACTTAAATGCAGAAAATAAAAAATCTGAAACAGCAACTTGAAGTTTGTGTTCTGTGGCATAATTAAGTAAAAACGTCTATATGTTGTTGTTCTTTTTATCTTTAATTAAAGATCTAATTTAAAAAGACACATTTTCATGCTGAAAAACCTTAAAACTAACATGTAGATGTTATCGTGCAGACACTAGCTTATAGAGCTAAAGACTGGCCCATCTTTGGTAGCATATACATCATGCCAGTGGCTGAATCCGTTCAGAGGAAAAACTACAGACTGATCAGCTGATCAGGTGTGTGCTGACAGTGTCTCTTTTTAAATTACTTTCATTGCCAGAAGGGGAAGATAAAAGATCCACACAAGAGGTTGAAATCACAGCTTCAAATAAGTGAAACGTTTAATGTCTTTTCTGTGTTTTATCTTGATATGTCTGAAATATTTTTTCCCCAAATGTGTTGGCTCAAAAAAGATTTCTTCCTCTTTGTCCATCTATTGAGTTTATGCCACTTATCCAAGACCAGACCACAAGAGACACGATCTGAACAGAAGATCCTCAGACTTTCATCTCTCCAGCTGTCTCTAGCTGTTCTCATGTCAGCCCAGAGATGTAAACTCTCCAGGTTTGTCAGATGCCTCCTGTTGGTGGAACGTCTAGAAAATATTATAAAAAACTACCTGAAACACCTTAAAATCTCCTTTTGATGTTGAGAGACCACAAGCTCAGATCTGACCCCTGACAGGTGAACTCTCTCTCTCACTGTCTTGTTGTTGTGTTTATGTTTGTGTGTTCAGAGTTCCGTTAGTTTGGGTCATTCTGTCAAATGATTCCTGGTCTCTTTTTGTGGTTTTAAGACCAGGTGATATCAGTTCACCTTGTTCCAGCTCCTCCACATTCACCTGTTTCCATTTGGTAACTATCACTCTGTATATTTACCCTTCTTGGACTTCCTCAGTCTGTTCTCTCCTGCCATGTTGCCCGGTGCTCATTTAGCCTTAAACTTCATGAGCTTCTAACTAAGTGTTGGTTTTGGGGGTTTGTCCTCCTGCTGTCTCCTACTGGACTGCATCTAATCCTTCTATCTAACCTTGTGACAAACTACTTACCTTGTTTCTCTTAAAGGAGGTTTTTCTCAGTTTTTGAGGAACGTTACATTTGATATTGTAAAATCCGTTTGTTCATGAACTACTCACAGCGTATGACCAGAGGAGTAAGTCAATCAAGAGTTTTGCTTTTTGTCTCAGTTGTGTCTTCAACAAAACAGACCAGCAGTGATGCTGAATCATCTGTTAAACTCCTGAAGTTCACAGACATGATGGTCATCGTCCTCATAAGGGACGGAGACGAGTCTGCTTACAGACAGGAAGTGGACCAGCTGGTCCTCTGCAGTCTGAACCATCTGGAGCTCAACACTCTAAAAACTGTAGAGATAACAGTGGACATCAGGAGGAGCGTCCACCCTGTCCCCCATTATCATACACAATGTAGCTGTAACTATGATGGACACCTTAAGGTTTCTAAGGTCCACCAGCAACCAGGACCTGAACTGGACAGCCAACATAGACCCGGTCATTAAGAAGGTCCAGCAGAGGTTGAACTTCCTGCAGCAGCTCATGAAGTTCAACCTGCTACAAGAGCTGCTGGTCCATCAGAGTCTGGTTTGGTTCTATAATCAAACTAGACAGAAACAGACTGCAGAGAACTATCAGGTCTACAGAGAGGATCACTGCCTCTGATCTGCCCTCCATCCAGGACCTGGACTCCTCCATCCAGGACCTGGACTCCTCCATCCAGGACCTGGACTCCTCCATCCAGGACCTAGACTCCTCCATCCAGGACCTGGACTCCTCCATCCAGGACCTGGACTCCTCCATCCAGGACCTAAACTCCTCCATCCAGGACCTGGACTCCTCCATCCAGGATCTGGACTCCTTCAGAGTCAGGAAAAGGACAGGCAGCATCATCAGGGACCTTGTCACTAGGATCCCTCCCCCCGCCCCCAGGACAGAGATCACTGAACACCAAAACCACAATTTATCTTTTTATGTGTTCATATAAGTGGAAAGTGAACCAGAATCAAATTTCTTGTATGTGAAACATACTTGGTCATATAAAAACTGGTTCTGATGTCTGATCAGAGGCTCAGGTTTTGGGATTTTATCATGTTGGAGTTATAAAATGATCTCAGTTTATGTTTCATCTCACAAGCTGCTGTTTGGAGTGATTCACTCACCCAGAGCCACAGAATAAATCATAGTGTACACACCTGTCCAGCGATATGGCCGTCATGGAGTAAATGCTGGCAAATATGGCTGCAATAGGGAAGAAGTTGTGGAAGCGGCAGTAAACCAAACCAAAGTACCACTCGTTGTGAACAGCATAAGCAAAGTTGATCACTGTGTTGAATGCAGACATGGCTGCCTCTGCAAACGCCAGGTTCACCTGCAGTAGACAAACAACACATACCAACCAGGTGAATTTATCATACTCTTATTAAAATTCAAAACTTCTACTAACTCTAATTTTTGTCATTAAAATGTTACTAACTCTCAAGCTCATCCATGTGTGTATTTTCTTGCTAAGTCAACTTGAGAACCCACGATCTCTTATAAGGCCCGACCGATATGGATTTTTTGATACCGATACTGATATAAAGACTTTAGAGCAGGCTGATAGCCGATATAATGGCCGATAAATCCATCCACCAGAAAAAATTTCAAAAATATTACTGAAAGCTAAAACACTACATTCTAATCTCATTCTTAAGCTCATGTCTACCTGTTAGACACCATGAACCATCTGAATTATTCACTGATTCTAAAAAATGTAAATAATAGACAAGTTTATCTATTTTATGAACATTTATTTACATTTTTAACTGGGCATTCTCATTAATGGAGATACAGAAACACATATATGACAAAAATAAATCAATAAAAAATATCGGAAAATATCGGCTGGCCGATATATCGGTCGGGCCCTAATCTCTCTACTCTGCAGGAAAACAAATAGAAATCTTTGGTTCATCTCCTTTTAATTAATTCCCATGAAATGAACATCTAGCTTTGAAAATGAAAGTTGGTTTGAGAGTTATGTTCACCTGTAGCTCTATTCTGTGTAGACTTTATTTAATACCTGCAGAAATGTAAAATTTAATTCAAAAACCAGTGGAGATCTTCCATCCTGGATTAATTATTATCAAACTCTCAGCAGTTTATAATGACAATACTTAATGATATAATTGCTTGAATTAATGAAAATTGGGTGCATGATTACATGATGTTTACTGGAAAAAGCAAAGAACTAAGGATCCTCCTGTCTTCCTGCACAATTCTGTTTATATTTTTTTCCATTTTTCACATCTAGTACAAATTCTCCTAGTCCAGATCCAGATCTAGGATCAGATCCAAACAAGTAGGTGCTTTACACAGAGGTCACAGACTCTGACAGACGAAGGTGAAATTCCGACTAGTCCTGGTGGTAATAAGAGCCCTGGGAGTTCGGACTCTCAGACTGGCTCCAGAAAATTTCAGGACAACATGTGAAGTCTCTGCCAGTAAAAACAGATCTATTAAAAATAGCTAAGACTGTTCAGAATACTTCAAAGGGACATAGAGCCTCCAACCAAAGCATCTTAAAGGTATTAACAAACAACAAACTGATGTGTGTAATTGACAGAGACAGGAGCATTATGTGATCTGCAAGACAAAAATCATGAAGAAAACAATCTCCTTCATCATTTGTGGTAAAGATGACAAGAAAATAATTCAGTTCATATCCTGCATCTCAGCTGACAACTGGATTATTCAGCTGTAGAGATCTTTGCACTGAAGCTGTGGTAATCTGTTTACTATATTATGATCAACAGAAAAAAACAATATTTTAGGGTAATTTATATTTTTATCTTAAAAATGTTTTCGCATGAAACTGTTTATATTTTTCTTTGTTAAGCATGATGAGATTAAACGTATGTCTCTTGGCTGGTGATGTGATTGTTGTAGAGCCTCAGATGAAGCACTGAGTTGTTGTAAGGTGACTTGATTTTGGCAAAAAAGTTAATTTGCTTCCCAAAATATTATAATTTAAAAACAACATTTAAACTACATGACATAATATGAATACACACTACAGTTGATTTTGTATAATAGTTGAATAGCAAGACACTGTAGTCCATTTATAAAAGAAATACTTCTTAGAAATACTCAAACTGAAATGTTTTCTTTTTTTCATCAAACAGTAAACTGTAATTGTTAACTAAGTGATAAAACATGCATAAACCTGCAGTAATCCCCCTATTTTTCATTTCTTTTCTACTAATTTCATTTTGATTACGTCAAAAATTCAGTTTTCATAAATAACCTAATCCAAGATCTCAAAAGTAAAGTGCAGAAATGTGGAATTTAACATATATGAATGTGTTACAGATCAACAAGTCTACCAGATATAATCAGTGTCATTAATCCATATCTAATACAACAGACTTACGTGCTCGAATAAAAAGATTCTGGATTTCTTAAAGTTTTTTCAGCGCACAACGAAACACCTGATTTATGTTTTTCCTCACCAGAAAGCAATTAGTGACGGTCCTCATGCGTTTGTGGGCCAGAATAATCCAAATGACCACAATGTTACCGATCACAGACACGGCAACGATGCCACAGTAAGCAACAGCCCAGAGCGTGACCTGCCACACCGGCTGGATGAACTGGTTGAAACCGTCGCTGCAGATTGCGGAGACGTTGGTCCCGTTAGCGCCGCTACAATCCGTGGCATTATAGAGCGAGTCCATCTTCTAGACAACCGCCTGTTTGGTTACTTAGATGTAAAAATAGATCCGTGTCCAGTTACAGGAGTCAATTCAGTTTATATGAGTAAAAGAAGCTGCGCGTGTGGACATGCACGAGGCACATTTCGATCATTTTACGCACAGTGTCAAGACGCGTTTTAGAGGATGAAACTGTACCAAAACGCACGACGGACCACACAGAGCTCTGACGTTTCAGGCAGTTTTACCACCACACCCTCCCCTATTCTGTTTACTACCCTCTCACTCATCACACTCTCACTCACACGGTCTACGCAAATGATTAGTGTCGGCCACATCTGCCTAATATCACCTAGAGATGCAACATAATGTCTCTGGACCCCTATAATCTCAGCTGGATTAGTCTGAATTTGCTCTGACTCACTCTAATGATATTGCTTTATATAATATGATGGCTTTAACATAAAATATAGAATTCAATTGAAGTTATAAAAGTGGCTTCTATTTTAAAACAACTATACCCATGATGATAAAAAGTTGATGAAAGATCTAATTTTCCAAACAGAGCACTTTGTTCTCAGACAGCAGATCTGCTCGTGGTTACCAGACTTTTTAATGTGCCAGAGCTTTCAGTTATCAGGCTCCTCCCAGTTTCCATCTGTTTGTTTCTCCTTTCTGTCTTCCAGTTGTTTGAGGAGGCGGCTGATGACCTTCAACCTGGTTCTGTTGGAAGTTTCCTCCTGTTTAAAGGAGTCACCTTCTTCCACTCTCGTTCAGGAAGGTGGATTGCATTGATGTTAAGATTTGAAGCAAGATAGAAAGGTAACTTTTTACTCACTGGCATTTTATGATATACTAAATCTGATCATCAGTTAACCCTAGAAGACTAACGTCGGGTGATTTTCACCCACACAATTCTTGTAATGAGATTTTCATTGTGTGTAATTTTATGTAAATTGATGAAAACTGTATTTTATCTATCGGGTAAAATATCCCCAACGTTAGTTTTGGTGAAAAAAGCTGAAGAAACGTTAACGTTAGTTGTTACTAATTTCAACATTTCTTTAATATGTTTCCCCTTTCCTCACCTTTGTTTTCTTGGTGAAGAATGTTGGAGACATGTTAAAATTATTAACAACTAATTTTAACATTATTGCCTCACTCTGAGAATAATAAATAAATAAATAAATAAATAAATAAATAAATAAATAAATAAATAAATAAATAAATAAATAAATAACACACACATGCAGACTCCGTTTGGTTTTATTATTGAATGCATTTCTGTATTATCTCAGAAGTATCCTGTGCCTGATGAACTTGTTTTATTTGGGAGCTGTCTACAGAAGGCATGCTGCACTCTGCTCACCTTACAGTTTGGAGCAGCACACTGTAGCTTTGCTGTCACACAGCACATAGCACATGAATGGTTTTGGAAGCAGTGAGCATAGCGCATGAAAAAGGTTCTTGTGATGTGTCCCAAATGCTGCACCCGGTGACCTATAACACCATAGTAGAGCATAATCTTGATTATTAAAGAGGCCCTTCCATTAAAAACAGTGTTTCTGAGGTTTCTGTTGAATATTTTAGCTCCACAGGTGTTCTTACCTTCATAGTGGGTGAAAACAGGTCAACAACTTCTCTTTCAGTTTTAATCTCTCAAACTACGCAGGTGGTGATAAAACCCGAGTTCTAACAGCCTGTATCTGTTTCATCACAACTCCTTTGTTCGTTAGTATTCATCAGCTCCTGCAGTTGAAACAACGCCTAGCATGCTGCTGGCTAAAAGCTGTTAGCATAAGACGTAGCAAACAGGAAGACACGACGTCTGATGTTACCATGCACAGCGGGGCAGGAAACAGCATACCTTGCCCTCATAGGCTAGTTTGTTAGCCAATCAGAGTCCAGCAAATTTGAATAATGAATATAAACGAGCTGCTGCCGAAGTCTGACAGAACCACCCAAATTTTAATGCAGACAGATTGAAAGGTCTGTTAATCAGTGTTTCCTGATGTTTTTTAGACATAAAATGTTTCATTTTACTGGTTAATACTTAAGAAATAACCACAAAGTCTCGAAATTTGTATGAAATGGCCTCTTTTCATTTGCCTCCAGCACACTCTTGGTCATTTATGATCATTGATTTTGTGATTGCATTTGTCTTAGACTCAGAAGATTTTAAAGTCAATGTCAAACTTAGTTATAAGGCACATTGAAAACAGCTGGTTGACCAAAGTGCTTTTAAAAATCTACATAAAAACAAAATACAAACAACATAAAAGTTGGTAAAAGCTCTGAAGACATGAATAAAACCCAATAACAGTGTTATAAAATGTAAACCTTGTTAAAAATCAGAGAATTAGCTGTTACCTGTTGGTGGTGAGTTGCATCAGGTGGTGACAGAGCGTCCTGGATAGATGTTGTAGACCCACATTATTAATGATGGACTGCTGTGAACGTCAGGCAGAGATTCCCAGTTCAGCACATTTGTCTTCTATCTTTGGCAAAGTTGTTCTAAACTTGCAACACTGACTTTAAATTAGATGTGCACCATGCTACCATTGCAGATTTGGTTGCATGAAGTTGTGACCATAAGGTGGTAGAAACTTGTGGCAATAACCAGTAAACCTGAATGTACACAGAGGAGAAAGGTCCTTTTAATGCACAGAGAGTTTCACCCAACGTCCAACACTCTGAGACTAGACGGAGGGACGACAAGATCAAGTGAGGGTCAAAGCAACTATACAAACCACAAAGATAATGAAAATGTGCTGTTGTAATGAATAATAATGTGTTACACACTTTTATAAGGATCTGATTCATGTTTACATTGTGTTTGGAACAAAATATGAGTTTCTCAATGTTAAAACTCTTTGCATTTTACTTTTTATTTACATTTTACAGCTTCCCAAACTTTTTGGACTTGGAGTTGCATTTCGAAGGATCAAAGGTAAAGAGAACTGTTAAAACACAAATAAAAAAAAAACAATCAGCTTATACCGAGCAGTACATTAGACATGTCTAAAATAGTTCTAAAAAACTATGTTTTCTATTTCCCCACTTTATTTTTCTTTTATTCACCTTCACAATTTCAGTTTCAACTCCAAATCTTACAGTCTAGTTTGCTCAAATTAGTCAAATATATTAAATATGATCAAATTCACCAGCAATTCCTTAATTGATAATAAACTCCTAAACCAAATTTAAATAGTGATAATATCTTTATTCAAAGTACTTTTCTTGTCAGATAATTAATGGAAAATACATTCTGATTTTCCAAAACGTTCTGTTTTAATTTTTTAATTTAATCGTTTTCATTAAAAAAATAATTAGAAAATGTGATTTTTGTAATGTGATTTTAAGGATATGTTGATAAATATTTAATAGTGCAAAATTGATAGAATTTTAAAGCTTAATTGTAAATATCTGTTTAACTCCTAATTAAAAAATAGAATAAGTCAGTTAATGAATATGTCCATCTGTCTGATTTTTAAATAAAATACATACAATGATAAATGCATTGCAATAAATTATTAATAAATAGTTGTTTACAATAAACATAAAAGTAGACAAAGGAAACCCGACTTTGCAGAAAAAAGTAAATCTCAAATAAAATAAAATTTTAAAATTAACAATCCTTCAGCTCAACATAGATTTTTTTTTTACTTTTCTTCATCAAAGATGTAAATGTGGGAAATCTGCTCAACCATAATGTGATTGAGGATGATGATGGCGATGCCAAAAAGGCCAAAAACGTTTAATGAAGGAGAAATCAGTGTTTTTCTTGACTTAATGTCACAAATGCTGTTCCTGCTCTTTATAGCCTCCAGTGTCTTTTTAATTAAAAACATTCCAGCTAGACCACAAGGATGGATTTCAGGTGACGAGGAGGTGAGAATCCAACAGGTTGATCTCGGTTTGTAAGGTTTATAAACAAAAAGTAAAACTAGAGGACAAAAGAAATCCCTGATTTGCAGCGACATCATCAAACAGAGGGAAAACAATAAACAATATCCAGCCAGAACGCTTGGTATGATCAATCTAACTAAACAATCTGATATCCAAAGGTAAAGAGGTGAGACAGGTAGAACATCGGTAAACAATGAATTACTGATGAGTGGAGCAGCTGTGAGATGTGGTTGGGGCAGGCAGGTAATTCATGCTCTGGTAATCTGAAATCTAATTTCCAAAATTCATATGAAGATTAGAACTCAAGGACAAGATGCTAGATCGCTGTCATACAAGGCAAACAGACAATCAGGTGCTGAAGAGCATAACTACAGCCAGACACAGGTGAGTAGAAGGATGTGTGGTTATATGGCAGTGGATGGTTGCAGAGTGAGATGGGAATGAAATGATCAGATTGAATTCATGTCAGAAATGCTAAAATGTAAACGTTTACTATAATGTGCTATAAGCAATTCAAAATGTCTTTTGTTGTCAATGTTTTAGCATAGAAAGGAACCAATATCAATACAGACTGAGCGTATACCAAGATTTATCACCTGTGGCATCATTTCAGACTCAGTCTCTCATAGTCATGGACGTAGTTTTAGGGGGGGACACAGGGGACATGTCCCCTGCACTTTTTCAAAAGGCCGTTTTGGTCCCCTGTACTCTGCAACTGTCCAAAAACAATGTTTCGCTACATTAAACAGAGATGGGTTGAGCACTAGGACCAAGCAGAAAACGGCCTCTCAAGCTGAAGCCCGTCTCCCCTAGTTTAGCCCGCCTACCAGTTCCTCTTGTGTGATTGGCTGTTTCTGCTGTCACTCCCCCTTGCCTGTTTGCACACTGCAGACAGACAGACCGGTGTGGTGACAAGCTAACCTGCGGTCAGGAGTGCTGTGCAACTGTCGTTTGGCCGGCGTTTGGGTTTATGATGTCAAAGAGAAAAAAAGGCGACATAAGAGACTTTTTTAGAAGTCAAACTGTAAGTTACTCTAAGAAATGTGTTCCAGCCGTCCTTCAACACCTTCACTGGGTCCATAAAGCAGCATGTCCACCTTTATAGCCTCATCGTGTAAAAAAGCTCACAATAATCTTGAANCATGTATTCCTTTAGTGTAAGTGCTGATAAATAAAATGTATTATTACTATCAAAAAGGTAAAAATACCATGTAAATTAATTTATGTTTATTTATCTAAACTCGTGATTATTGTGCAATTATATATTTTTTCTCTATAACTCATCTAAGTTGATGATCGTTGCATCCCAAATTGTCCCACTGTTCATGTCATGCTGCAATATATTTTTATCAGGCTAAGGATGGCAGAGATGCAGAAAGAGAAGGAAACTCTGGAGGAGGGAGAGCAGCTGCAGGAGATGGAGGGGAAGAGGTTGGAGAAGGAAGAGGAGAAACTGGAGGAGAAAAGGCTGGAGGCTCAGAGGTGAGGTTGAAAGAATAAACATGTTAATCTTCAGATTGTTACTAAGTTGGTGTGATGTTGACTCAGGTAAAACACAGAATTGGGTGATAATGTTTGGCTACATGCTTTACAACCAGTCAAACCTAGGAAAATTGGGCTTAAAAGTAGCAATAGAAAACTAAAAGAAACAATGGAGGACACAGTAAGCTGAAAGATTAGTTTTATGAAAAACACTTCTGTCCCCCCCACCTCTGAAATCAAAATTTCGTCCATGCTCATAGTACATTATTTATGTTCCAATGTGTGATGAATTCCACACAGGTTAGTTCCTTTAAATGGGTCAAATCTCTATGGTTTCATCTAGAACTCCTGCTGGGAGTTCAGGTCATGATGTCACCAGTTTCTGACCTATCAAGCTATACTTCGTTTCAACTGATCAAAGTGATGCGTGGAGCTGCATAGAATGAAGTGTTTCAGTCTCTTAGTCTTTCAATGGCTCGTTGTCTGTCTGTTGCATTTCATCGAAGCTATTAGAGTCCACAGCGGAGAAAACAAGAATTCAATCTTGTTTGTCACCTGCTCCCTTCACAGCTGTAGAATCTACCACAGCAGTGAAGGTAGCAGAGCGCTCGTGTTGGAACAAGTGATGGAGAAATAATGTGTGATAAACAAGAAGAGGCAGATTCACTTGAGAACGACACAGGGCCTTCTTCATTTGTCTGTTTATTTGGATAACAGCTGTTTCACAGAAGGCTCAAATTAAAAAAGTGAGAGTTTGGTAACAGGGACGTGTCAACACACTGATGAGGCTACACCCTACATCCCCAAAATACTTAAAAAAAAAGATGGCACAGAAATATCCACTAACAAATAAAAACTTTCCAAAGTAACTATAAAAACTGATTCACTTATACTTTGACTAATAATTACAGGAACATGTTCAACCTTCATTTAGTCTTCTCAACCATTTCTTTTATAATGTCCATTTATTAGTTTATTTAATTTAATTTAATTTAATTTTATTTTATTTTATTTTATTTTATTTTATTTTATTTTATTTTATTTTATTTTATTTTATTTTATTTTATTTTATTTTATTTTATTTCATTTTATTTTATTTCCCTTCGGGCATTAATAAAGTATTTTAGAATTTTAAATTTAATTGATATTTCAACCTTAATCGCTGCATATTGAATTTTAAACATTTTACGAAATAGAAACTTGAAAAAAATTATTTTCATGTTTCATTACAAATATTTCCTAATTTTCATATCGTTTATTGTAATGAAATTTAAAGCATTTTTTGCTCTTGTACACTTTAATATAAAGACAGGTTCCTTGCACGTGGACTCTTGTAGTCATGCAGAATGATGCAACCAAAAGGATTTAATGGGAGTGAAGGTTCAAGTTCATTCAGTTAGATGCTATTATTTGTAATAAAAATATGACATTCTTTAAAAAAGATAAAATCTTTAAATAGCGTAAGAATAAGTATCATTATAGAACTTTATTTTTTCCACACCTGCATCGTTCTGCAGATACCTTTGTGTCTGTGAGCAGCAGAAGCTCACAGAAAACAAACACAATCTGATTAGTGTGCCTTCAGGTGTCTGTGGCCCACATTGAACATCAGATATCAAAATCTGAGTGAGTCGAGCCAAACTAACACGGTCACACTTGATTATTCCACAGGAGATTCTACAAACAGAGAATAATACCATTTCTTTATCAGAAATGAAAATCAATGAAGTCATTAAATTTTGTTCAGTTCCATGACTTTCAGATTATATTAGAATTTATCACACAGCATTTTGATTTATATTTGATTTTTATTCTTTAATTTATGATGTTTATTCTGGTGTAAACATTATTTTCACCAATATTTCATCATTACCTTCATCCTGTTCATTTCATGTGGTAGCTGTTTAATACTGACAGTATTAAAATAAGCAAAGCAGTTGTGCTGAAGTTACTCTACCTTTTATTTTTATCTCATAAATTCAATCATCTGTTGTATGTTTTACAGGTTCATGCTATTCTTTCAATGGACATTATTGTTTCAGGTAATATAAACAGCCAACAGTCACTTTACCACCTTCATTTTTTATCTAAAATGATTCTAAATAAAACAAAATCAACTGGTTGTAGCGGTTTTGTTCGAAAGTTGGACTCGAGTGCACAGAAAACCCACAAAATTGACAGTTAAAAAAGATTTAATGATAATATGGATATGATGGCGAAGAGGATGAGGGAGTAACACTAACTATAGCATAAGACAGGAGGATTAGTCTCTGATGACAGGTAATGATTTAGGATAAGAGAATAATGAGTTTTTATCATCTTATCTTGACAGGTGGAACAAGGAATCCAGACAGTGGGCTTCTCTTAGATGATGTTGGAGAAGGAGGTGAGGGGATTTGAGAGGGAGAGACTACAGCAGAAATACAGGTAGGTAACAGCGGGGTGGTCCTATAATAGTAATTAAAAAAATAACTTGCAATAACCAAAAGAGCAGGTGAGAGATGATGTCAACGGTTGAAGGTAAGTTAGCAGGCCTTCCAACAGCCTGAGGAATCTATTATCTAATATCCAAAGGGGTGTGCAGGAGACAGGATCCACGGGCAGAAAAGAGTCAGACGAACATTATGAACAAGACAAAACAATGCAATGATATGCTGGACTGTGTTAGCAAGGGTACACAACAATCTGGCATCAAAAACCTGCTGAAAGGAGATTATACACAGGAGGGAACAGGTGAAGAACAAGACACTAATGACAGGGACCAGGTGAGTTGGATGACAGCTAATTGAAACATGTAGCAGGAGAAGGAGACCGAAAACATAACAAAACATAACAGTGATCTATGAAAGAATGCGATCTGGTGTTGAAGGGGTTTTAAATTATTCACATTTACCTTGAAGTATTAAAAAACACAATCCATTCCATCAGGTCATAAAAACAGAGCAAGAATGAAAAAACTTTGCATGGAAAATCTCAGTTCACCATTACTGCTTCTGGAGGATTTCATGGAACATCAACAGCTGTAACATCTGTAAAGCTTGACCAAAACTGAAAGAGTCAATGCTTTTATTTTGATAGAACACACATGGTAGACTTCCTCCACAGATCCTGCCGGTGTACGAGCACAGAACTATAACATGTTACAGGTGAACACCACAACACGTCACAGTCTTCCTGCACACGTCACACCTGCATTGAGGCTGTTTGTCGCACTAAAGCAGCTTCACACATGACTGTGTTTGTTCTGCTAAATAAATGTGCACTGCAGCAGCAGGCGAGGAGCGCCATGCACTGCAACAGGTGAGGAGCGCTGTGCACTGCAACAGGTGAGGAACGCTGTGCACTGCAACAGGTGAGGAACGCTGTGCACTGCAACAGGTGAGGAGCGCCGTGCACTGCAGCAACAGGTGAGGAGCACCGTGCACTGCAACAGGCAAGGAAAGCCGTGCACTGAAACAACAGGCAAGGAACGCCGTGCACTGAAACAACAGGCAAGGAACGCAGCAGGCGAGGAGCGCCGTGCGCTGCAGGAACAGGCGAGGAACGCCGTGCACTGCAGCAGCAGGCGAGGAGAGCCGTGCAGTGCAACAGGTGAGGAGTGCCGTGGACTGCAACAGGTGAGGAGTGCCGTGGACTGCAACAGGTGAGGAGAGCCGTGGACTGCAACAGGTGAGGAGCGCCGTGGACTGCAGCAACAGGCGAGGAGCGCCGTGCACTGCAACAGGTGAGGAACGCTGTGCACTGCAACAGGTGAGGAGCGCCGTGCACTGCAACAGGTGAGGAGCGCCGTGCACTGCAGCAACAGGTGAGGAGCACCGTGCACTGCAACAGGCAAGGAACGCCGTGCACTGAAACAACAGGCAAGGAACGCCGTGCACTGAAACAACCGGCAAGGAACGCCGTGCACTGCAGCAGCAGGCGAGGAGCGCCGTGCGCTGCAGCAGCAGGCGAGGAGCGCCGTGCACTGCAGCAGCAGGTGAGGAGCGCCGTGCACTGCAGCAGCAGGTGAGGAGCGCCGTGCACTGCAGCAGCAGGTGAGGAGCGCCGTGCACTGCAGCAACAGGCGAGGAGCGCCGTGCACTGCAGCAGGTGAGGAGCGCCGTGCACTGCAGCAACAGGCGAGGAGCGCCGTGCACTGCAGCAGCAGGCGAGGAGCGCCGTGCAGTGCAGCAGCAGGCGAGGAGCGCCGTGCAGTGCAACAGGTGAGGAGTGCCGTGCACTGCAACAGGTGAGGAGCGCCGTGCACTGCAACAGGTGAGGAGAGCCGTGGACTGCAGCAACAGGCGAGGAGCGCCGTGCGCTGCAGCAGCAGGCGAGGAGCGCCGTGCACTGCAGCAGCAGGCGAGGAACGCCGTGCACTGCAGCAGCAGGCGAGGAGCGCCGTGCACTGCAACAGGTGAGGAGCGCCGTGCACTGCAACAGGTGAGGAGCGCCGTGCACTGCAACAGGTGAGGAGCGCCGTGCACTGCAGCAACAGGTGAGGAGCACCGTGCACTGCAACAGGCAAGGAACGCCGTGCACTGAAACAACCGGCAAGGAACGCCGTGCACTGCAGCAGCAGGCGAGGAACGCCGTACACTGCAGCAGCAGGCGAGGAGCGCCGTGCAGTGCAACAGGTGAGGAGTGCCGTGGACTGCAACAGGTGAGGAGTGCCGTGGACTGCAACAGGTGAGGAGAGCCGTGGACTGCAACAGGCAAGGAACGCCGTGCACTGAAACAACAGGCAAGGAACGCCGTGCACTGAAACAACCGGCAAGGAACGCCGTGCACTGCAGCAGCAGGCGAGGAACGCCGTACACTGCAGCAGCAGGCGAGGAGCGCCGTGCAGTGCAACAGGTGAGGAGTGCCGTGGACTGCAACAGGTGAGGAGTGCCGTGGACTGCAACAGGTGAGGAGAGCCGTGGACTGCAACAGGCAAGGAGCGCCGTGCACTGAAACAACAGGCAAGGAACGCCGTGCACTGAAACAACCGGCAAGGAACGCCGTGCACTGCAGCAGCAGGCGAGGAGCGCCGTGCAGTGCAACAGGTGAGGAGTGCCGTGGACTGCAACAGGTGAGGAGTGCCGTGGACTGCAACAGGTGAGGAGAGCCGTGGACTGCAACAGGTGAGGAGCGCCGTGCACTGCAACAGGTGAGGAGCGCCGTGCACTGCAGCAACAGGTGAGGAGCACCGTGCACTGCAACAGGCAAGGAACGCCGTGCACTGAAACAACAGGCAAGGAACACCGTGCACTGAAACAACCGGCAAGGAACGCCGTGCACTGCAGCAGCAGGCGAGGAACGCCGTACACTGCAGCAGCAGGCGAGGAGCGCCGTGCAGTGCAACAGGTGAGGAGTGCCGTGGACTGCAACAGGTGAGGAGAGCCGTGGACTGCAACAGGCAAGGAACGCCGTGCACTGAAACAACAGGCAAGGAACGCCGTGCACTGAAACAACCGGCAAGGAACGCCGTGCACTGCAGCAGCAGGCGAGGAACGCCGTGCACTGCAGCAGCAGGCGAGGAGCGCCGTGCACTGCAGCAGCAGGTGAGGAGCGCCGTGCACTGCAGCAACAGGCGAGGAGCGCCGTGCGCTGCAGCAGCAGGCGAGGAACGCCGTGCACTGAAACAACAGGCAAGGAACGCCGTGCACTGAAACAACCGGCAAGGAACGCCGTGCACTGCAGCAGCAGGCGAGGAACGCCGTACACTGCAGCAGCAGGCGAGGAGCGCCGTGCAGTGCAACAGGTGAGGAGTGCCGTGGACTGCAACAGGTGAGGAGTGCCGTGGACTGCAACAGGTGAGGAGAGCCGTGGACTGCAACAGGTGAGGAGTGCCGTGGACTGCAACAGGTGAGGAGCGCCGTGCACTGCAACAGGTGAGGAGCGCCGTGCACTGCAGCAACAGGTGAGGAGCACCGTGCACTGCAACAGGCAAGGAACGCCGTGCACTGCAGCAGCAGGCGAGGAACGCCGTACACTGCAGCAGCAGGCGAGGAGTGCCGTGGACTGCAACAGGTGAGGAGTGCCGTGGACTGCAACAGGTGAGGAGTGCCGTGGACTGCAACAGGTGAGGAGAGCCGTGGACTGCAACAGGTGAGGAGTGCCGTGGACTGCAACAGGTGAGGAGAGCCGTGGACTGCAACAGGCAAGGAACGCCGTGCACTGAAACAACAGGCAAGGAACGCCGTGCACTGAAACAACCGGCAAGGAACGCCGTGCACTGCAGCAGCAGGCGAGGAACGCCGTGCACTGCAGCAACAGGTGAGGAGCGCCGTGCACTGCAGCAACAGGTGAGGAGCACCGTGCACTGCAACAGGCAAGGAACGCCGTGCACTGAAACAACAGGCAAGGAACGCCGTGCACTGAAACAACCGGCAAGGAACGCCGTGCACTGCAGCAGCAGGCGAGGAGCGCCGTGCACTGCAACAGGTGAGGAACGCTGTGCACTGCAACAGGTGAGGAGCGCCGTGCACTGCAACAGGTGAGGAGCGCCGTGCACTGCAACAGCAGGCGAGGAACGCCGTGCACTGCAGCAGCCGGCGAGGAACGCCGTGCACTGCAGCAGCAGGCGAGGAACGCCGTACACTGCAGCAGCAGGCGAGGAGCGCCGTGCAGTGCAACAGGTGAGGAGCGCCGTGGACTGCAACAGGTGAGGAGAGCCGTGGACTGCAACAGGAGAGGAGTGCCGTGGACTGCAACAGGTGAGGAGCGCCGTGCACTGCAACAGGTGAGGAGCGCCGTGGACTGCAGCAACAGGCGAGGAGCGCCGTGCGCTGCAGCAGCAGGCGAGGAGCGCCGTGCACTGCAGCAGCAGGTGAGGAGCGCCGTGCACTGCAACAGGTGAGGAGTGCCGTGGACTGCAACAGGTGAGGAGAGCCGTGGACTGCAACAGGTGAGGAGTGCCGTGGACTGCAGCAACAGGCGAGGAGCGCCGTGCACTGCAACAGGTGAGGAGTGCCGTGCACTGCAACAGGTGAGGAGAGCCGTGGACTGCAACAGGCAAGGAACGCCGTGCACTGAACCAACCGGCAAGGAACGCCGTGCACTGCAGCAGCAGGCGAGGAACGCCGTACACTGCAGCAGCAGGTGAGGAGCGCCGTGCGCTGCAGCAGGTGAGGAGCGCCGTGCACTGCAACAGGTGAGGAGCGCCGTGCACTGCAGCAACAGGCGAGGAGCGCCGTGCACTGCAACAGGTGAGGAGCGCCGTGCACTGCAGCAACAGGCGAGGAGCGCCGTGCGCTGCAGCAGCAGGCGAGGAGCGCCGTGCACTGCAGCAGCAGGCGAGGAGCGCCGTGCACTGCAGCAGCAGGCGAGGAACGCCGTGCAGTGCAACAGGTGAGGAGCGCCGTGGACTGCAGCAACAGGCGAGGAGCGCCGTGCACTGCAACAGGTGAGGAGCGCCGTGCACTGCAACAGGTGAGGAGAGCCGTGGACTGCAGCAACAGGCGAGGAGCGCCGTGCGCTGCAGCAACAGGCGAGGAGCGCCGTGCGCTGCAGCAGCAGGCGAGGAGCGCCGTGCACTGAAACAACCGGCAAGGAACGCCGTGCACTGCAGCAGCAGGCGAGGAACGCCGTACACTGCAGCAGCAGGCGAGGAGCGCCGTGCAGTGCAACAGGTGAGGAGTGCCGTGGACTGCAACAGGTGAGGAGTGCCGTGGACTGCAACAGGTGAGGAGTGCCGTGGACTGCAACAGGTGAGGAGAGCCGTGGACTGCAACAGGTGAGGAGTGCCGTGGACTGCAGCAACAGGCGAGGAGCGCCGTGCACTGCAACAGGTGAGGAGCGCCGTGCACTGCAGCAACAGGCGAGGAGCGCCGTGCACTGAAACAGCCGGCGAGGAAGGCCGTGCACTGCAGCAGCAGGCGAGGAGCGCCGTGCACTGCAGCAGCAGGTGAGGAGCGCCGTGCACTGCAGCAACAGGCGAGGAGCGCCGTGCACTGCAGCAGGTGAGGAGCGCCGTGCACTGCAACAGGCAAGGAACGCCGTGCACTGAAACAACAGTTAAGGAACGCCGTGCACTGAAACAACCGGCAAGGAACGCCGTGCACTGCAGCAGCAGGCGAGGAACGCCGTGCACTGCTGCAACAGGTGAGGAGCGCCGTGGACTGCAGCAACAGGCGAGGAGCGCCGTGCACTGCAGCAACAGGCGAGGAGCGCCGTGCGCTGCAGCAGCAGGCGAGGAACGCCGTGCACTGCAGCAGCAGGCGAGGAACGCCGTGCACTGCAGCAGCAGGCGAGGAGCGCCGTGCAGTGCAACAGGTGAGGAGTGCCGTGGACTGCAACAGGTGAGGAGAGCCGTGGACTGCAACAGGTGAGGAGAGCCGTGGACTGCAACAGGCAAGGAACGCCGTGCACTGAAACAACAGGCAAGGAACGCCGTGCACTGAACCAACCGGCAAGGAACGCCGTGCACTGCAGCAGCAGGCGAGGAACGCCGTGCACTGCAGCAACAGGTGAGGAGTGCCGTGGACTGCAACAGGTGAGGAGAGCCGTGGACTGCAACAGGCAAGGAACGCCGTGCACTGAAACAACAGGCAAGGAACGCCGTGCACTGAAACAACCGGCAAGGAACGCCGTGCACTGCAGCAGCAGGCGAGGAACGCCGTGCACTGAAACAACAGGCAAGGAACGCCGTGCACTGAAACAACCGGCAAGGAACGCCGTGCACTGCAGCAGCAGGCGAGGAGCGCCGTGCACTGCAACAGGTGAGGAGAGCCGTGGACTGCAGCAACAGGCGAGGAGCGCCGTGCGCTGCAGCAGCAGGCGAGGAGCGCCGTGCGCTGCAGCAGCAGGTGAGGAGCGCCGTGCACTGCAGCAACAGGCGAGGAGCACCATGCACTACAACAGGTGAGGAGAGCCGTGGACTGCAGCAACAGGCGAGGAGCGCCGTGCGCTGCAGCAGCAGGCGAGGAGCGCCGTGCACTGCAGCAGCAGGCGAGGAACGCCGTGCACTGAAACAACCGGCAAGGAACGCCGTGCACTGCAGCAGCAGGCGAGGAACGCCGTGTACTGCACCAGCAGGCGAGGAGCGCCGTGCAGTGCAACAGGTGAGGAGTGCCGTGGACTGCAACAGGTGAGGAGAGCCGTGGACTGCAACAGGCAAGGAACGCCGTGCACTGAAACAACAGGCAAGGAACGCCGTGCACTGAAACAACCGGCAAGGAACGCCGTGCACTGCAGCAGCAGGCGAGGAACGCCGTGCACTGCAGCAGCAGGCGAGGAGCGCCGTGCACTGCAGCAGCAGGCGAGGAGCGCCGTGCACTGCAGCAGCAGGCGAGGAGCGCCGTGCAGTGCAACAGGTGAGGAGTGCCGTGGACTGCAACAGGTGAGGAGTGCCGTGGACTGCAACAGGTGAGGAGAGCCGTGGACTGCAACAGGCAAGGAACGCCGTGCACTGAAACAACAGGCAAGGAACGCCGTGCACTGAAACAACCGGCAAGGAACGCCGTGCACTGCAGCAGCAGGCGAGGAGCGCCGTGCGCTGCAGCAGCAGGCGAGGAGCGCCGTGCAGTGCAACAGGTGAGGAGTGCCGTGGACTGCAACAGGTGAGGAGAGCCGTGGACTGCAACAGGCAAGGAACGCCGTGCACTGAAACAACAGGCAAGGAACGCCGTGCACTGAAACAACCGGCAAGGAAGCGCCGTGCACTGCAGCAGCAGGCGAGGAGCGCCGTGCACTGCAACAGGTGAGGAGCGCTGTGCACTGCAACAGGTGAGGAGCGCCGTGCACTGCAACAGGTGAGGAGAGCCGTGGACTGCAGCAACAGGCGAGGAGCGCCGTGCGCTGCAGCAGCAGGCGAGGAGCGCCGTGCGCTGCAGCAGCAGGTGAGGAGCGCCGTGCACTGCAGCAGCAGGTGAGGAGCGCCGTGCACTGCAGCAGCAGGTGAGGAGCGCCGTGCACTGCAGCAACAGGCGAGGAGCGCCGTGCACTGCAACAGGTGAGGAGCGCCGTGCACTGCAGCAACAGGCGAGGAGCGCCGTGCGCTGCAGCAGCAGGCGAGGAGCGCCGTGCACTGCAGCAGCAGGCGAGGAGCGCCGTGCACTGCAGCAGCAGGTGAGGAGCGCCGTGGACTGCAACAGGTGAGGAGCGCCGTGGACTGCAGCAACAGGCGAGGAGCGCCGTGCACTGCAACAGGTGAGGAGCGCCGTGCACTGCAACAGGTGAGGAGAGCCGTGGACTGCAGCAACAGGCGAGGAGCGCCGTGCGACTGCAACAGGTGAGGAGAGCCGTGGACTGCAACAGGTGAGGAGTGCCGTGGACTGCAACAGGTGAGGAGAGCCGTGGACTGCAACAGGCAAGGAACGCCGTGCACTGAAACAACAGGCAAGGAACGCCGTGCACTGAAACAACCGGCAAGGAACGCCGTGCACTGCAGCAGCAGGCGAGGAACGCCGTGCACTGCAGCAACAGGCGAGGAGCGCCGTGCACTGCAACAGGGGCGAGGAACGCCGTGCACTGCAGCAGCAGGTGAGGAGCGCCGTGCACTGCAGCAACAGGCGAGGAGCGCCGTGCACTGCAGCAGCAGGCGAGGAGAGCCGTGCAGTGCAACAGGTGAGGAGTGCCGTGGACTGCAGCAACAGGCGAGGAGCGCCGTGCACTGCAGCAGCAGGCGAGGAGCGCCGTGCAGTGCAACAGGAGAGGAGTGCCGTGGACTGCAACAGGTGAGGAGCGCCGTGCACTGCAACAGGTGAGGAGAGCCGTGGACTGCAGCAACAGGCGAGGAGCGCCGTGCGCTGCAGCAACAGGCGAGGAGCGCCGTGCGCTGCAGCAGCAGGCGAGGAGCGCCGTGCACTGCAGCAGCAGGTGAGGAGCGCCGTGCACTGCAGCAGCAGGCGAGGAGCGCCGTGCACTGCAGCAGCAGGCGAGGAGCGCCGTGCAGTGCAACAGGTGAGGAGTGCCGTGGACTGCAGCAACAGGCGAGGAGCGCCGTGCACTGCAGCAGCAGGTGAGGAGCGCCGTGCACTGCAGCAACAGGCGAGGAGCGCCGTGCACTGAAACAACCGGCAAGGAACGCCGTGCACTGCAGCAGCAGGCGAGGAACGCCGTGCACTGCAGCAGCAGGGGAGGAGCGCCGTGCACTGCAGCAGGTGAGGAGAGCCGTGGACTGCAGCAACAGGCGAGGAGCGCCGTGCGCTGCAGCAGCAGGCGAGGAGCGCCGTGCAGTGCAACAGGTGAGGAGTGCCGTGGACTGCAACAGGTGAGGAGAGCCGTGGACTGCAACAGGCAAGGAACGCCGTGCACTGAAACAACAGGCAAGGAACGCCGTGCACTGAAACAACCGGCAAGGAACGCCGTGCACTGCAGCAGCAGGCGAGGAACGCCGTGCAGTGCAACAGGTGAGGAGTGCCGTGGACTGCAGCAACAGGCGAGGAGCGCCGTGCACTGCAACAGGTGAGGAGCGCCGTGCACTGCAACAGGTGAGGAGAGCCGTGGACTGCTGCAACAGGCGAGGAGCGCCGTGCACTGCAGCAGCAGGCGAGGAGCGCCGTGCAGTGCAACAGGTGAGGAGTGCCGTGGACTGCAACAGGTGAGGAGTGCCGTGGACTGCAACAGGTGAGGAGAGCCGTGGACTGCAACAGGTGAGGAGTGCCGTGGACTGCAACAGGTGAGGAGCGCCGTGCACTGCAACAGGTGAGGAGCGCCGTGCACTGCAGCAACAGGCGAGGAGCGCCGTGCGCTGCAGCAGGTGAGGAGCGCCGTGGACTGCAGCAACAGGCGAGGAGCGCCGTGCACTGCAGCAGCAGGCGAGGAGCACCATGCACTACAACAGGTGGAGTGCTGTGCACTGCAGCAGCAGGTGAGGAGCGCCGTGGACTGCAGCAACAGGTGAGGAGCGCCGTGCACTGCAGCAACAGGCGAGGAGCGCCGTGCACTGCAACAGGTGAGGAGAGCCGTGGACTGCAGCAACAGGCGAGGAGCGCCGTGCACTGCAACAGGTGAGGAGCGCCGTGCACTGCAACAGGTGAGGAGAGCCGTGGACTGCAGCAACAGGCGAGGAGCGCCGTGCGCTGCAGCAGCAGGCGAGGAGCGCCGTGCACTGCAGCAGCAGGCGAGGAGCGCCGTGCACTGCAGCAGCAGGTGAGGAGCGCCGTGCACTGCAGCAGCAGGTGAGGAGCGCCATGCACTGCAGCAGCAGGTGAGGAGCGCCGTGCACTGCAGCAGCAGGTGAGGAGCGCCGTGCACTGCAGCAACAGGCGAGGAGCGCCGTGCACTGCAGCAGGTGAGGAGCGCCGTGCACTGCAGCAACAGGCGAGGAGCGCCGTGCACTGCAGCAGCAGGCGAGGAGCGCCGTGCAGTGCAACAGGTGAGGAGTGCCGTGGACTGCAACAGGTGAGGAGAGCCGTGGACTGCAACAGGTGAGGAGAGCCGTGGACTGCAACTGGCAAGGAACGCCGTGCACTGAAACAACAGTTAAGGAACGCCGTGCACTGAAACAACCGGCAAGGAACGCCGTGCACTGCAGCAGCAGGCGAGGAACGCCGTGCACTGCAGCAGCAGGCGAGGAGCGCCGTGCAGTGCAACAGGTGAGGAGTGCCGTGGACTGCAGCAACAGGCGAGGAGCGCCGTGCACTGCAACAGGTGAGGAGAGCCGTGGACTGCAGCAACAGGCGAGGAGCGCCGTGCGCTGCAGCAGCAGGCGAGGAGCGCCGTGCGCTGCAGCAGCAGGCGAGGAGCGCCGTGCACTGCAGCAACAGGCGAGGAGCACCATGCACTACAACAGGTGAGGAGAGCCGTGGACTGCAGCAACAGGCGAGGAGCGCCGTGCACTGCAGCAGCAGGCGAGGAGCACCATGCACTACAACAAGTGGAGTGCTGTGCACTGCAGCAGCAGGTGAGGAGCGCCGTGCACTGCAACAGGTGAGGAGAGCCGTGGACTGCAGCAACAGGCGAGGAGCGCCGTGCGCTGCAGCAGCAGGCGAGGAGCGCCTTGCACTGCAGCAGCAGGCGAGGAGCACCATGCACTACAACAGGTGGAGTGCTGTGCACTGCAGCAGCAGGTGAGGAGCGCCGTGCACTGCAGCAGCAGGTGAGGAGCGCCGTGCACTGCAGTAGCAGGTGAGGAGCGCCGTGCACTGCAGCAGCAGGTGAGGAGCGCCGTGCACTGCAGCAACAGGCGAGGAGCGCCGTGCACTGCAGCAGGTGAGTAGCGCCGTGCACTGCAGCAACAGGCGAGGAGCGCCGTGCACTGCAGCAGCAGGCGAGGAG
Organism: Pachypanchax playfairii; assembly: GCA_006937955.1. NCBI lineage: Eukaryota > Metazoa > Chordata > Actinopteri > Cyprinodontiformes > Aplocheilidae > Pachypanchax > Pachypanchax playfairii. The sequence goes on along the minus strand of SSNP01000059.1, from coordinate 1,261,043 downwards.
CGCCGTGCACTGCAGCAGGTGAGGAGCGCCGTGCACTGCAGCAGCAGGCGAGGAGCTCCTTGCACTGCAGCAGGTGAGGAGCGCTGTGCACTACAACAGGCTGAGCCTGTTTCTGTTCTCATCAAGAATGTTTGCAACAGCACTAAAAAAAGTCTCTCACTGTCCACAGAGCTGCAGGGGACACTGAGATACTTGGTTGCAAGAGAGGGAAACCGGTTACCATGTTCTTTCCAGAACTGAAGTGGGTCACTTAACCTGGGGGTAGGTCCGCATTTGCGTTTCTGCAGATGTGGTACTCACGGACCGTCCCTCTGACTGCCTCTCTTGTAAAATTTCCTCAAAGGCAATGTCCAGGCTGCTATATGCTTTGCAAAGGGGATGCTTTGCTCACTGGCTCTGCTGCAGCCTCATTATCCTCTGGCATGGTACTGACAGCACTCACCCCCTCCGTCCTTGCCACCTCCTGGATAAGGTGTTCCTTTGCAAGCAACAGGTTGGCTGACTTTGTGAAAAAACTAGAAACAAATAAAAGTAACACACAATTCAAAACAATAAGACCAGAGACACCACATAGCACATCTCTTCAGTTAGGCAACTGCCTACACATGTACTCAATAAACTGATAATATAAAAAATCTAACCTTAGAGCTAAATTACCCAAAACTAAATTAAAAAGGAAGTAAAAAATAAATTGGCTTAACCCTAGTGTCTGGTGATGACTTGATTTTATATAAACATGATGTACAAAATGTGCATTTTAATTTTATTATACTTGCTCATCTAGAAGAGAGGCGATGTAAAAGGGAGGCTCAGTTTCCACATCAGCAAAACGCTTCTCCACTGAGTCCTCTTCATTGTTTTTATTCCCTGGTCATCATCATCCTCCCGAGACAGAACACGTCTGAGAACTAATGAGTAAATGAACGACTTAATAAATGCATGTTCCAAAACATCAATAAATGTTACAGTATAAAGTAATAAATAAAAATACAATGACCTGTTATGGCAGGGATCACATCAGCTTCAGGTGCAGTCTCCCTGCTCACATCCCTGGTCAACTCTTCAAAGGGGGACAGCACATCAGCTGTCTTATTCATCAGCTCCCACTGGTGAGGTGTCTTCCTTGCATTTGCCAGGGTCTCTGTCACGCTGCGCTGAGACAGCAGGCCCTCGTGCACACAGAGTTGACAGGAATGAGCGATGCAGCCCAGACTCGGCACCCCCATATCTCTCATACCTTTTTTTCATATTTGCCGCGTTGTCACGCAAAATTACGAGGACCCGTTGATGTCAATTCCCCAGTTGTTTAGCATTTTTTCCATCAGTTGTTGGATGCACTCTGCGGTATGCGAGCCGCAAAAGTCCTTGACGTGTAGGGTCGCACGGCGTAAAACAAAACTTGAGTCAATCCATTGTGCAGTAAGGCTTAGGAGAGACATGGGAGCTACGGACGAACTCCAGATGTCTGTGGTGAATGAAACGTGGGGTACATCTGATAACAGTTCAAGTAGTTTGTCAGAAAGCTTCTTATAAAGGGCAGGCAGAGCTTTCTCTGTGAAATAGTGGTGAGACGGCATTTCAAATCGAGGTTCTAAGTGCTCTATAAGCATAAGAAATCCAGGGTTCTCTACAAAGGTGAATGGCAGGTCACTCATTGCGATCATTTGTGCTACCTTGGCTATATCCTGCGCCTTCGCGCTGTCACGGGGCATTTTTTCTCTCTTCTTCAAACTGTCCTGCAGCGTGAGCTGAGTAGTCTTTGGCTGGGTTGCCTGGGTAAACTCGCAGTATTGTGTCAGGTGTTTTATTTTTGAGGTGCCGTATCAAGTTTGTTGTGTTAAATGTACCCTTTTCCTTCCCACCTCTTGCAATCCCAAGTTTACATATTTCACAGTTTGCTATGGCATTGTTGTTATCATCAACTTTATAATACCTCCACACCGCTGACATATTTTCACTTTCTGCTCCAAGCTGCTTCTGTATTGTTCTACTTTGCCGGCGTTTAACCAATAGCGTCTCTGCAACAGTGACGTCATGACACACACGTTGCTGTTCCTGTGTAGAGTCAAAAAGTCTAACTCTGTGCGACTGCATAGCTATTAATGCGTCAAAAGAAATGATATATATATAAATATATATATTATATATATCTGAGTCCTGATCGGTTCAGATCGAGTCTGAAATCACGTGATCGGATCTGGACATCCCTAATTCAAATGTTGCCATTTAAGTTGGATAAACAATGAACACAACACATCGCTTTCATTTGCAGGTAAAAAAAAAAGCCTGGGCCCGGCCCATGTCCGACGTATCCGCCCCGACAGCCCGAAGACCCTCGGGCCGGGCTTCGGGCCCCTCGGGCTCAAATACAGGGCTCTAGTTTATACAATATTCTTGTTTATGGTGAGTGTGACCTGTTAATTATTTAAAGATATTTTTATGATCCTTCCCTGATATTTTCTATATAAAAGCCCTCTGGGTCCTTATCAGCCATTGTTGGGTCCTTCTCCTCTGGGTGTGTCCAAACATTTGCCTGTTCCTCTGACAATGTAAAGAAAGTAAAAATAACATCATATTTAGTGTTTCTGTCCTGGGAGAATTTATTTGACAGGTAAAATGTATTTATGGAAAAATTTAGAAACAAAAAATAAATGATAAATCTGTTTATTGAAGTTATGACTGTAGAACGGCACATGTGCAGAAGGAATCTCAACAGGTAACATATTTCTACAGAACACCGGTTCCAGCAGGTGGTCTGAGACACAGCTGTGGAAAAGTTATTTAGTACTGATTTAATCATCAAAGTCGAACCTACATTAAAAAATTTACATTAATCATCTGAATGTATAGAAATGCCTGCATGGGTGACACAACTGTTAAATCTTTTAAATCTTCTGTCCCTAAACTGTTTTCAAAAATTTATGTTATTGTTAAATATTGATGACTCAATTTCCCTTCCAACTGCAACATGAGTCCGATATCTCCATTTAACCAGATCAAAACATCTGCACATAAATACAGTTTAACTCTTTCAAAATGACTAAAACCCCCAACCTACAACTTTAAACACAACATGCACGCTGTACTGTGTTGCACACAGATGCAAAGACTTAGTTTATAGTTACTGTACAACAACATTTGAAAATGTTTAATATTGTTCCGACTGCTTAGAGAATAATACATCAACTCGTTATGAGAACAGAGATAAAGATTCTTGAACGTTTGTCCCAGTTTTGATGACTTTCAATAGTTATATTTAAATTGTGTCATAAGATTTTACATAAACACAGAACAGAAAATACAAACAAAGCTGAATTTAACCTCTTAAAAATGGTTGTGTAACAATATTGCAACTATTTAAGTGTGTAAATTCTCATTCGTTCATGACAATCATATGAGTTTATCTTCAAACAAGCATTTGGACTCTTTCTGCTTATTCACACCTTTGTGCCAGCAGAGACTTATAAACCTGAATCAGAATAGAAGGAGCCTTTTGGATGAAAGGTAGAAAAGGCCTTCAAAATAAGAAAAAGTCCAGTTGCCTTTTTAAAGAAAAAGTCTGGATTTTCATGTCCTGGACAGCTGAGAATATACAGACCTGTTGCTTTGCACTTCAGCAGGAAGTGATGCAGGGGACCGTGCTCAGAACTGAAGAATCCTTTTGCATGAAAGGTAAAACTTTCTGCATGATAAGAAGGTTGCCTTTAGCACCTATATTGCATGCAAATTGTTACATTTCATGAACTCATACTGGAGCTGGAGTAAATATTTTAGATTTCAAATAAGAATTTCATATAAATGTTTCATATGAATTTTTATTTATTGGTAAAAAAGCTTTTAAAGTTTGAACAACTTAGTATTGAGTTACAAAATTCTTCTTTTTCACTTAAAAGTCTAAAACAGGGGTGGTCTGCAGCAGGTGTGTTAAAGCAGGGGAACATCTATAATGTGCAGGATAGTGGCCCTCGAGGCCTGGAGTTGCCCACCCCTGGTCTAAAAGATCATGATGTTTCCACACAACCATCCTGTGGAGAAACCGCACAATCAACACTGTTTTACACCAAGTATTAGAAAAACATGTTCTTTAAGTTTAATTTAAAATATTATTTTGGAAAATAACTTCTGATTCTTACAAAAAGCAGTAACGAAAACAATGGATTTATGTTTTAAGTGCAGCAATTGTGCAGAATGTGTGTATATAAATTTTGGGATTATCACACCTGTTTTGCACAGTACTGTATGTAAGAAAGGTTTAGTGTTTTCAGGTAGTCAAAGTTCTAGAGAAGAAAACAGTGAGTATATTCTATCCTGCAGTTGCTTGACTCTCATACCTCTTCATGGATTTTGTTTTCACAGATCCTCCACCTGGATTTCAGAGAAGAGATAACATACATGTAGTATAATTAAATGTGTTGCTAAAAGAGATACACTGAGTGGAAAGCATAAAGTGTCTTTTTCTTTGTTTAAGATTGTATATTTTCCCAAATAGATTAAATTATGGATTTTCTTCAAGTATTACAAAAGAAAGCAATCCTTGTATTTTCTTCCAAAGGCTGACTCAGACAAGCTTCCGTCTGGTATATGTTTTTGCTCAGGTATAAATGATGCTAGATGAACTTCTATGTAGGGTTTTACTGGATGTAGCAGCTTTAACTTTCAGGCACAGCTTCATCTGCTCTGGTGAAAAAGAGCCATCTGGTGGCGACTCACAGCATCATGTAAGAAAAAACAGCAACCCTGAAACGTGCCTCTTCCAGTCAATTATCACCTGATTAAATGTGGTAAAACTACATTTGGATGGAATTAATAGATTGAAAGTTGATGTAAAACTGCAAACACCACAAAACTTAAAGATGATTAAACAAAAACTGAATGCTTGCAGATAACAAGAGATGTTTAAAGTTGGATTTGTATATCAGTTCCTGGGCTGCATGGTGGCACAGCAGGGCCGTGCAGAGGCCTTTGAAGGGGCGGGTGCTCAAAAGTTAAAAAGGGGCACATAGAACCCGGTTTAATAACAACAACCCACATTTCATCAAAAATCTAACGTGGAATCTTATCATTACTATATCATAGGGCTGAGTGATATGGCTTAAAAATAAAATCTCTGATTATTTTTTTTTTTTTGTTGAACCGACAACTTTAAGCGACCACTTCAGTGATTGTTCTCCACAGTACCTCTTTCCTGTTATATGCAGTGCCTTGTACAAAGGATTTGGCTACAGTTAGCTGTTTTTAGCTATAGGGTTTGGGGTTAATGCACAATCCCAAATTACAACAGTAATTATCTATTCACCGTGTCCAGAAAACTGCATCATGGTGCTGATCCAGAATCCTTCCCCATCCCCTATTATTTATCCCTGATGCTACTAGAATAAACAAATGAGAATAACAAAAAAATAAGAAATGAGTACAAAAATAATGTACTCATTGATTCAGTTTGTTGAACTATCTACTTTGAGCAAGAACTTGTTAAACTTCCCTGTAACGCTGGACAGACACACAGACCTGTGACATCATCATCCAGCCTGCTAACAGCTGATGACCACCACTACCTGTGCTGCACAAGTTGTGCATATAACTGAGAGTTGAGGTCTTATCACGCTGTTGCACGGTGCATGTGCACACAGCCGCATGCTCATCTTTTGTCCATTGCCACCAAATAACTTAACACAACGTATATAATAACCTTCCACGCTTGTATTATGGACCATGGTGGACATTACTTACTGGTTTTTGTTGCGTCAGTCTGCACTTTTTGCGCGTTAATGTCTCCACTCTGCTCTACAAGCTCGTTCACGGCGGCTCGTGTCCGAGCTCGTGTGAACATGAATCAAAAACCTTCTGATTTATACTCTTTAGTGTTCTAAATTTTAATCCAATTGGATCACCACCAACAGTTCCTTAAAGAGTTCCTTCCATTAAAAACAGTTTTTCTGAGGTTTCTGTTGAATATTTTAGCTCCACAGGTGTTCTTACCTTCATAGTGGGTGAAAACAGGTCAACAACTTCTCTTTCAGTTTTTATCTCTCAAACTACGCAGGTGGCGATAAAACCCGAGTTCTCCTGAGTTCTAACAGCCTGTATCTGTTTCATCACAACTCCTTTGTTCGTTAGTATTCATCAGCTCCTGCAGTTGAAACCACGCCTAGCATGCTGCTGGCTAAAAAGCTGTTAGCATTAGACGTAGCAAACAGGAAGACATAACGTCTGACGTTGCCATGCACAGTGGGGCAGGAAACAGTATACCTTGCTCTCATAGGCTAGTTTGTTAGCCAATCAGAGTCCAGCAAATTTGAACAATGAATATGAACGAGCTGCTGACGAATCAGCTGAAGCAGCCTGACGGAAGGAGCCGGAACCACCCGAATTTTAATGTAGACAGATCTAAAGGTCTGTTAATCAGTGTTTTCTGACATTTTTTAGATATAAAATGTTTCATTTTACTGGTTAATACTTAAGAAATAACCACAAAGTCCTGAAATTTGTATGAAATGGCCTCTTTAAGAACAACCCTCTTGTTTACGCTGCTATATTTTCTGGTGTGAATTTTAATTTGTTCCATTGATCATATTTAACCATGATATTAATTCCAGAAGATCAACATTGCCCTTTAAATTGTAGCACAAAGGAGCAATGAGCTGCATGTAAACATAAAAGTAAAGTTTAAACATCTCATGTGTCTTTTTAGCACGTTGTTTCAGTAAAATATAGTCAGTTACAGTCAGCATCAATTATTTCCTCATTTAGATTTGAGGAAAATGTGAATCGATGCTGAACTGACTGAATCAATCAGAGTCTATACGCTGTCACTGTTACGATCCCTCCAATCAGCCACACATACACACAGACCCCGCGGTAACAACCGACACGCAGTACTCTGGTTTTACAGTCCCTTTGTGAGTCCGTCTGCAAGTTGGTGCATTTTGATCTTTAGATCACACAAAAGTAGAATAAGATTTATTCTCTATTTTATATCCTGCTCATCAAGATCCTGCAGTAATTACTTAGTCTCATCGTCTTCATCTCTCACATCAGGTTGGTCAAAAAATTTAAATTACCACCAGAAATGATTGTTTGTTGTTATTTGTAAGTATGCTTTGTTCTCAAGTTGGAGTCATCAGAAATCAGAATCTAAAGGTTTTACTTGATTAATCTGCAGTGGTAAAGAAATGTACTGTATTAAAGTTTGTTACGATGGTTTTAAGATACAGTAACTAAAACAAGTAACATTTAAATAAATTATTTGCCTCTTGCCTTTTTTTAAGACAAAAATTCTATCAGAGAATGTTGATAATTTCTTATTTCAGAATAGTAATGAGTTAAATTGGTTAGTTCAGAGCTCTTGTGTTTTTATTTTAAATACCTATAAGTTAATTTTTGGCTATAAATTTAATCAAATTGAGCGTTTGTCCTAAACTGTTTTGGCATTTTTCTTTGTTGAATATCTGTAAAACAACAAAGCATCTTCACTACGTTTAAGATGAGACGTGGAAGTTACCAGATATATTTAAACCATGTAGAATTTATAGAAAAAAAAAGTTTTTCTATTTTTTTCTATGAGAGAATAAATATTTGGACTCCTTCCCCCAACACATTTTAACTAAAATTCTTTCTAATTGAATTCTATCAATTCAACACATTTTTTTGGATAAAACTAAGAGGAGAACATGTAAAATAGGTATTTTTATTGCTTTTCTTGGACAAAATTTGTCTAAACCACAATAGTTCATGTATATAAAACTGAAAAAACTTTGCTCTGAACGATTTAACATTTCAGTATGTTGGTTGATGACCATCAGGTTGTTTTTATTTAATGATTTAAAAATTCTGTTTGAAGTGGATGGCTGAATTGCTAATGGATTTGTTACATTACCTTAGTCAATAAAGTCTCTCTAAACTATCAAATTCAGAGAATACGTTTTTTATTCTGTAGTGTGGAGTTTCTGATGACGGCGTCGAATAAAAGAATCTGTCGTTCTACAAGTCTTTAAGAAAGAAATTCTAAGAAATGGTGAAAACTAAAATTAGCTGAAAAAAAAGTAATAAACTTGGCAAACTGCAGATTTAATAGTGTAAAATGTCCATCATCCATCCGTCCGTCCATCCATCCATCCATCCATCCATCCATCCATCCATCCATCCATCCATCCATCCATCCATCCATCCATCCATCCATCCATCCATCCACCCACCCCCAACCATCCATCCATCCATCCATCCATCCATCCATCCATCCATCCATCCATCCATCCACACACCCCCAACCATCCATCCATCCATCCATCCATCCATCCATCCATCCATCCATCCATCCATCCATCTTTGGAAAGGTCGCTAGTTCATCACAAGTCCATTTACACAAAGACTCTTGTGGGAGTTTTTATTTGATATATATTAAGTTTTTCAGTGGTTGTGGATATTTATCTTCTTCTTGGGATTTAGAAAAAAACAAACAAACAAACAAATGCACAAGGATGCGATCTAAATCCTGCAAGAGGTTATGGCTCAGTATTTACAGAAGCATCTATTTACAAACAGTAATTTTGCACATGGAACTTCTAAAACTGACAAAGACGAGTAAAAAATGTTTTTGTATGCTTATTCTGTGAATATAGAGCAAAGCTGTAATTGGAAAAGGTGATTTGAATACAAGTATGTTTTTAAAAAATCCAAGTTGTATTAAGTAGTGGCCACTGCACAGGGTGGATTAGATTTTAAAGTAGTATTCTTGTTTGATAAATTAGTTTTTGCTCAGATCTATTTATGACATGTAAACAAAATAATCATCCAAATAAAGACTAGTACCTAAAAGTGAACAGAAATATCTAAAATGTATTTTTTTTGTACAAATTGCATGAAAACAAGTCAAATTTTATTTTTATCATGCTACCAAAATAGCTTTATATTCCCAGACAGTATTGAAAACTGCCCACTTTGTGTGCCTTGTATGCTTCTCATTACTCATTACTGTGTGCACAGGGTTGTGCCTGTATACATGAGTGTGTATGTGCAGCATTGCACTCATGTGACTGTCCTTCACAGTCAGTGATCATGCATCAGGAACTTGAAAGCAAATCACAAATGGCATGTATTGATCAGCCTAGAAAAGCCTCTAAATAAGCTTTAGAAAGAGAAGTTAAACGTCATCGGTGGGCCGGAGAGTTTGGGTTTCATTTCAACATCCAGATGTTTCACACACAGACACAGCCAGGGTTTCCTTTTTTAATGAATTTGCTTTATTGCAAATTAGATAATGTTTTAAATTCCCCAGAACTCCTTGAACAGCAACCACTACAAGAAAAACTAATAATGTTTGTGGTGGTATAAGGCTGAACTTATGCTCCATAAATGTGTGAATATACAAAGTGTTTAAAACGTCAATGAATAGTAAAAAATATAACATTATTAGGAGGTTCTTAATAGAATTCTTCAAATTCTCATGACATTTCTCTTAAAATGAGTAACTTGTTGGTATAAACTCATTGTAGTTATTTAAATTAAAGAGTTTATAATCATGATGTTTTGTACTTTATTCTCACCTGAGGTTTCATCATTACCAGGGTGATCAGAAGGATTTTATAATCCAGTGTATTACTGAATAACAGCTACTAATAAAAAATAAAAAAAAACTACTACAATGTTGAATTTCCCTTCTGGGATAAATAAAGTATTTTTCATTTCATTTCATTTCATTTCATTTCATTAATTATAATAAAATACACTAATATAAGTTGAATATTGTTAGAAATTAGAACATGAAATATTTAAACTGTAAAGAAACTACAGATTTTAATAAACTGGTCCAGAATCAGTTTTGTGTCCCAGTGGGAATTCCAAACTGTTTTAATTTTCATGCTGTATTCTGAGCAGCACTCAGGGCTGCTGGGAGTTTTCCATTGAGTTTTCCCTTTGCTGACTATTGATCTGTTGTGGAGGCACATGTGTTGCCATGTGGAGCTGCAGATCACTACTGTAGGTTTGAGAGGATTCCCTGACCAGAAGCATCTCCACAGGCAGAAGAGGATAGAAACAAGCTGTGCAAAACTCCAGCAGTTTATTTCAAGTTTGTGTTGACAAACTCAAAGACAGGACAATGAACTCATCGTCCTCTCTTTCTTCTTCACAGCTCAGAATGGACCACCATGACTGGCAGCGAGGGAGGAGTAGAGGCCACAGGCATTATGAAGATGATGAAGGTGAGAAAATCATTTACAACAATGCTCGTTAATTCTCTTACACAAATTCTATCAACTTTCAACTCACTGACCATTCTGCAGGCAGGGCCTTTCAGAACAGCTGATATCAATTATATCACTGTTTTAGAATGAAAGCGAGAAAATAATTAGGTGCAGTGTCAATTTTGTATCCACCCATTGCTCTAATGTTGTCCTGTATGACTCTCATTAATGATAGATTACATTTAAAATCAGCAGTTAAGTCCTTTGTATTGATGGCTGTATTACACATGGAATTAGATTTATCTAAAATGTACAATGTTGACTGTGAATCTTTGGGTATAAAGTCATGTGACTGATAAACCATCAATAATCAGTCATGTGATTCATGTAGCTGTGGATAACATTTGCTTCCAGCCTGTTTGAAAGGATTCAGAAAAGATTCCTGAATGTAGTGGCTGTTATTTACTTAATTGTTTGATAATAATTAACCTGTAAGGCTTTTTAATGATTACATTGAATATCCTAGTAAAATATTTAAAGAGCAACTCACACTCTAAACAGCTTTTTCTGCTTATAACCTGTATTAGTGGGTCTTTAATACAATCTTTCAGTTTCTGGGCATTTTTTGACATTTTCATGTAAACTTGTTAAATTTTACACTTTTTGGTCTAAAAATGTATCAGTGCTGCCCTTTTAGGGTTGAAATGTGGCTACTGCCACTGCCAGATCGGCTGGTCTCTCCTCAGTACTCGTACTCCTTGACCTGTCTGCTGCTTTCGACACCGTCAACCACCTCATTCTCCTCTCGACGCTATCTAAGCTTGGCATCTCGGGACCGGTCCTCTCGTGGTTCACCTCGTACCTTGCGGAAAGATCTTTCAGAGTCTCGTGGCATGGACAGATGTCCAGTCTGCATGAGCTGGCGACGGGTGTCCCGCAGGGCTCGGTCCTTGGTCCTCTCCTCTTCTCTTTATACACCACCTCATTAGGCGAGATCATTCGCTCCCATGGCTTCTCATACCATTGCTACGCTGACGACACTCAGCTCCTCCTCTCCTTCCCTCCAGACGATACATCCGTCTCAGTGCGGATATCTGCCTGCCTCTCAGATATCTCGGCGTGGATGAGGGATCGCCACCTTCAGCTTAATCTGTCCAAAACTGACCTCATTGTCTGTCCTGCCGGTAACTCCTTACCTCCTCAGATAAGAGTGCAGCTTGACTCCATCACGCTGTCCCCCAAAACCTCCGCCAGAAACCTTGGTGTCATACGCTCAGCCGCTGAAAGACGCCTAGCGCTTCCACCACAACGTGGCATGAGATCATGTTCCAAACTCTTCTCCTCTGTTGTCCCCCGATGGTGGAATGACCTACCAAACTCGGTCCGATCCTCAGAGTCGGCACCTACTTTTAAGAGCAGACTTAAGACTCACCTCTTTAAAGAACACTTTCAGTCTTAATGTAGGATTGATTTATGATTTATGATAGCGATTTGAGAATTTATCTCTCACTAAAAAAAAAAAATTGATACACTTGATGTATCAGCGTCGGAATTAAACTGGACTCCAAACAGTCCACCTCCTTATATTTTTTTTCCTTCTCTTTGATTTCTTGCTTGTATGTTCTCTCAATGTAAGTCGCTTTGGATAAAAGCGTCTGCTAAATGACAGTAGTAGTAGTAGTAGTAGTAGTAGTAGTAGTAGTAGTAGTACTGCATTTGAATTTTGTGATTGGCTGAAAGTGGTACATCCCACATTACCAGCATCTTCTCTAAGACACGCCTCCTGGAGTATAAAACCATCTCTTAGACCAGGGATTCCCAAACTTATTTTGCCACGCACCCCCTTTTATGTCCAGGTCGTGTTGACACCCCGCCCCCCCAACCCCCGCACCTTCAAAAAAATGCCACAAGCATTTTTGTTACTGTTGAAAGGACGTTGAATTTTATTTAGGCTTTATTAAAGTCGGCATGTTTACTCAAATGAAACAAAAACAACATCTAATGATGATCTAATGATCACAACAATGCACTCCTGTGTCTGTAAAAAAAAAAAAAAGTTATGTGCAAACTTCCAGTTTTAGGGCAAAAAACACAGGTTATGGAAATAACATTAGAACGCCAATAACAAGTCATACAAAAACAACATGGCTCAGGAACCGATAAAAAACAGGATCCTGAGTTTTCAAGTGGAGCAGCAGCGGCGTGGCTCAGCCTGCAGCGAGATGAAGAAACAGAGGAGCGCTGAGTATTTCCAGTATATTTGAAGCAATAATATAAATACTATTGGGCCAAATACATACTCAGATTAATGCCTTTGATTCAGCACTCTCTCTTGGTTCCTCTCCTTTATCAGCACCTTTGTTTTTCAAATTTTCAACTGACAGTTTCCCCGATTTAGGCCATTTGAGCATATTTGCGAAAATGAATGAAGTAGAGGCTACAAGCTAGATGCGCACATAAATTGTGTAGTAGAAGAAGAAGAACTTCTTCTACACTTCATTTCTAGATGAAGTGCATTTTGAATAGTAATTTTAATTGTCAGTTTAAAAATTTAAATTGTGTGAGGAAACAACACTCTATTTTGTAATTATTATCATTACATTTTTCACCTCGCGCACCCCCTAGTGGCAGCTCATGCACCCCCAGGGGTGCGCGCACCACACTTTGGGAATCCCTGAGACACACTCGTCCCCGCCCGCCCGTTGTCTCCAGCTTCTCACCAAAGAGCTGCACACATGGATTTAGAGCAACTGGCTGAAAACTACAACAAAGAGAATAACTAATATCATTAAAAGAATAATTAAATCAGGGCAAAGACTTCATGTAACTGTTTGTGTTGATGTGATCTATGCACGTTATATTCTCATCATGCTCGGGTTAGAAGCCTCTCTGTACTGTTGGCTACAAAACATTGCTCTCCATGGAGTGATCACATGCACTCACCTACCACTGTATTCTGTATATCTGTTAAACCAAATCACACATCACATGGAAACAACTTAATGCATTAGGGCATCTAGAAGTGGGGATGACTTCCTGAAGTTTGAACCTTGAATCAGAATGTGGAAAAAGCAGGTTGGTCTGAGTATCTCAGAAACTGCTTCTGAAAGTATGAAGATAATGTTCCAAAAATGAAAAACTAACCAGTAAGTGGCAGATTTATGGATGTTATTGTTGCTGATAATAATATGCTCATTACAAACAGTGATGGGGCTGCACAGTGGTGCAGTGGACAGCACTGTTGCTTTGCAGCATGAAGGTTTTGGGTTCAAAACCAGGCTGGAACCTTTCTACATGAAGCTCACATGTTCTCCTCCTGCATGTGTAAGTTTTCTCCAGGGACTCCAGCTTCATCACACAGATCAAAAATATTCTTAAGGTTAACAGCACTGGTAGAAATAGTTATTAACCCGGGCCTTGATGGATTTGGTATGGAAATCTGATTTTGCATCATTTTTCATGTGTTGGATGCCCTTCCTGATACGACCCTCTACAGTTATCCAGGCTTATCCTGGCTTGTGTCCCCTTAAAGCTGCATTACGCAGACTGAGGAGGCGAATACAAACAGAATCAAAAGACTGATCAGCAAGACCAGAAACATCAGAGTGTAATTAGAGAATAACTCTCACCTGTTTCATGACATGCAGGTCAGTTGCACCAGAACATTTAGCAACAAACTCAGCGTCCTTCCTACCTGTGGCCACGAGACTGAACAACTGATAGTTCAAAGTGTAAAAATTAATCTTTTCAATTTCTGTAAAAAAATTATAGTATTAGTATTATTGTGTATTTTTGTTAAACCCCAAATTTTACTTTTATATTTCATATGGATCACTGTTAAACATATAATTTCTCCTTTTGGATTTAACAAACATCATTGATGTTTCATGTGAGACAGGTCAGAAAGCTTGTCAGACACGCTAAAATAATTAGCATTTAGCACTGGAACTTTTCATGTTACATGTGACTTCCTCATGGTGGATGTGAGTGTCCAGACTCTGCTACTCTATGACACAGCCCATATTGTTCAGTTATTATATGATGACTAAATAAAACAGTTTCATTTCTTCTGTTCTCTTTCAGAGGTCCAACCGTTCTATATCGGGGTTCCGGTTTCACACAGACGGAAAAGACGTAGACATCGTTCCTACACCAGCGACGCTGACCGCGTCTCACAACACTCACACTATGATCACCACACACACCGTGAACACTCACACCAAGAATATTACCATGACAGAGAGGAACACTATGATGATGAAGGCGGCAGCGCAGAGCACCAGGAGCACGCTGATCCCACAGGTTAGCACACGAACTGGACTTCAGTGTTGATTCACTTCATGTTGAAATGTTATCATATAATATTGTATAAACCAACAAAATATATATAAACACAAAAGAATATACAGGTTCTCATTTATACAGTGGAATGTAGAGTCTCATTCTCCAATAAAACAAACTGTCCAAATATCCAATTAATAAATGACCAGATAGTGTCAGATACTTCCTGTCCAGACTCAGATAGCTTATGAATGTACTGTGATATTTTATCTATAATCAGATGATTCTTACAGACCTTCATGTGACTTTTTAGTTCTTCAGGACGTTCAGTCACAGATAACACAGCCGAAGCTGTTTTTATCACCTTCTGTGTCAAACTTAGACAAATGGACGTCTTTCTGAATAAATCTGTGACCCTCGTATCACTTTGATTTCTTTGCACTGACAAAACGAACGGGAAAGTAAATAACAGACCTTATTCATGCAAATGCATGATACTCTTCTTCACCTGCACACATGAGCACAAAGGACAAGTAGCTTCCCATCCACTGTCTCTGACTAAAGGCTTTGAGCCCAAATGAGCATAAAATCAATGGGGTGTGAAATAACACACAAAAAATTAATCTTGCTCTTTAAAAGTTTGCCAATTTGAAGGATTTTGTGTTTCCTTGTTCTATTAGCTGTTGCTAGGCACATAATCCATCGTGTTAACAGTGTTTAAAGAAGCACACATGTACAGTATGTGTTGAATATTTTGCATCATGGTTCCTGTTCACAAGGGGCCAAGAAGTCTGAAGCCTGTAAGCTGATTAGTGTTGAGGAACTCCAAGCTGCGTGCATGTAAGAACAGTAAGTGCGTGTTATTTGAAGTGACTGTGTGTACTAAGCTTTGTGCTTTTATCTCTTCTATTTGAGATATGTACCAAATGATTTCAACAAGCACTGAGCCTAAGGTTCACAGTTCTGAGGCTCTGATGAGATCTTCAGAGTTCTATGCTATCATGGTGAAGGTACCCTTGATTTTATAGCATGTGACCACAAGTGTGCATGTGCATGGGAGGAGAGTACTAGAGGGCCCTGTGGTGTGTGTCAGCCCTCTTAAAAGCCTCTGGTTATTTGCTGCTTTGCAGATTTCTGTGGATTTCAATCAGAACTGGCAGAAGAACCTTTATCAGCTAGCGAAAGGTGTCGCAACGACACACAAAGTCATATGCAGTTAACTGCAACAGGAGAGTGTCAAAGAAAAAAACTAACTAAAAATATGGACATGAAGAGGTTTGAAAGTGACTCTCTTCACTGAACAGTGAGACGTGGACTCTTTCAGCTTCAACAAGGAAGCCAGACGTTTGGGTTTTTTTATTTAAAGCAAACCTGAGGACCTCTTTCTTCACCAAGTTCTGGATCTTTGTGGTCTGAAGATCTCATGAGCATGCAGAATCCAGGTGTCTCAATTATGGCCTCTCGTTTCATCGTACCTGGCAAAATAGGTAAATATGTCTGAAGTGATGAAGGAAAAAGGAAGTAGGAGCACAGCGTGTTGAGGGTGGAATAATCTGAGCAAAGTCACTAAATTAATTACATAAGAATGTGATATCACAGATTCCTTGTGCTTCCTTATATTGTTCAGGGTTAAATTAGGAATCTACATTGTGATAACAGAAAAATGACTTTATACTGTATGTTGTACTGGAGTTTCTAATCTGTTTTAATGGTTACCAAGGTAACATTTAAGAAAAAACATGTGCCTTTCAGTTCTAAAGTCTCTTGCTTTGTAAAAAACAGACATAGACTTATAGATATAGAGATATAGATATAGATATAGACTTATAGATAGTTAAAGAATTAGGATACTTGTAACTGATTTGCTGTGGACAATGCAGGAATTTCTCTTTACAATATTCACCAGTTTATAACTGCATGCTGCAGGTCAGTAGACAGTTTTGTTGTTTGTTCCATGCTGCAAAAGTAGATTAACACCTCTAGTCTGTAATCCAGTTTATCTGTATAGTGCCAATGCACAACACGAGTCCTCTCACATCATCAAACAGGAGCAACAATTTAATTCCTATCAGCAGGTTTATATTCAACCAATTTTACACCATCAATTAAATCAAGTTGTTCCGTTTTTGTCAGATTTCTGTTTAAATCACACCGTGTTCTGTGTATCTGCTCTTTGTTCTCCCTCCTGTCATTTAGTTTCACTACTTTCACCTGTGTACACACTCCCTCCACCCACTCACCTGTCTCACCCCCTTTTTAACTTGTGCTCTGTTGTTAGTGTATTTTCAGATTCTTGCATTGTTGTCAAATCAAATCAAGTCAGATTTGGTTCTGCTTCTTTAATTAATTATTAACAACTACGTATTTCACATCCATCTGCTGCCGCGCTGCATCTGGGTCCAGTACATCACCGCTCACATCCACCAGAACATTTCAGTTTCAGTTGACAAAAAGTTTTCCATCCAATAAACTGAACAGATTGCATCAAATTTTCTGTAAACACCCCCCCCCCACACACACACACACACACACACACACACATCCCCAGCTGAACTGAATTAATGATAGTACCTGCTTAAACCAACTGTGGTCTGGGAGGACAGGAAAGAGATACTGTATGTAAACAAATAAGAGACTGGCTGCAGTCACAATAAATACAGTGGACGACGGTTATGTGCACGACCTCGGTGCATATAAACTTTGTGTGTAGCCTATTTATCCGTCGGTGGTCATTTGGACTGTAAACACGGGTAGAAGTGTTCAGTATTGATACTAGATCATTGGAAATGATGTAATAACGCAATTACAATATATTAGGAGAATAAAACTCTCAAACAGAGGGAGTTAAATACTCGTAGAGAGGATCCACTATGACACTATAAGTAAACAGATGCGCCAGATACGCGCGCGCATGGACACGACGGTAACGACACAGATTAAGTTACAGTTAGTATCAGAACAGAACGGTTTTCTATATCAGATATTAATAACTCATGATCGGGCAATAAAAACTAGAACAAATGTTACATGTGACACTATTTCACACTGAAGAAGTCGGTGATTATGTTTTTGGCGACCGTCTGACAGCTTCAGCCAGACGCGCCAGACACGCGTGCGTAAACACCAGAGCAGTCTAGTTCTACACACCTAACAGCGAGAGTGTGTGTGAGAACACCAGTGGAGGTGTACGGTCAAGTAACTAGTGAGAAACAGCGAGATTTAGTGAGATGCAGGTATGATACCTCCAAATGTTTTGTGCATATATGCGTTGGAGATGTGTATATAAGTGTATGGATTCTCTGTGACGCAGGAGCAGTGTTGTGCATATAACCGTCGACCACTGTACAAACAGGGAGTATAAAAAGAGTAAAACCAGCAGAGTAAAGAAACATGTTCAGTATGTCTATCTGCAGTCTATTACTATAGCAGCATAACTAAAGGGATGGATCAGGATCACCCAAGCTAACCCAACCTATAAGACTTCAAAGTAAGCAGAGTGTCTGCCTCATGGATTAAAAATGGAAGTTGGTTCCACAAGAAAGGAGCCTGAAAACTCTTCCTCCCATTCTAGAAACTAACAACTAGAAGTCACTCTGCAGTCTGAGAGCAAAGTGCTCTGTTAGGAAAATATTGAACAGTAAGATCTTTTTTATAACTGAAACAAATTCATAAAGTTATCCCTATTGAGAGTTTTAGTGGTAGAAGGTTCAATAGAGTTTAAACTTTTCATTAGACTGGCCACAGAACTGTCAAGAAATCTGGATCTGGGTTGTTTCTGTTCTTCTCCATTAGGGATGAATAATGCTCAGTTCTAGTTTCTTAAATCAGTACAAAATAACTTTTAAAACTTTAAATCAGTACTAAATAACTTTTAAAACTTTAAATCAGTACTAAATAACTTTTAAAACTTTAAATCAGTACTAAATAACTTTTAAAACTTTAAGCTACAGTTATGAAACTTGTCTAAGTGGATACTCACTAAAAACATGTTCAGCTTCATATCAGACACTCTGGACCCTCCGATGGTTTTACAATAAACTAAATAACCTTCGTAATTCATGTCACAGCAGGAAGTGGTGTTCAGGTGATTTATGCTGCCCTGATGTAAAATGCCTCCATAGTACAAATTAACAACTTATTTCATAATGAGATGTTATTAGAAGTTTATACAGTATTCTTGTTTATAGTGAGTGTTTCCTGTTAATTATTTAAACATATTTTTATGATCCTTCCCTGATATTTTCTATATAAAAGTCTTCTGGGTCCTTATCAGCCATTGTTGGGTCCTTCTCCTCTGGGTGTGTCCAAACATTTGCCTGTCGCTCTGACAATGTAAAGAAAGTAAAAATAACATCATATTTAGTGTTTCTGTCCTGGAGAATTTATTTGATAGGTAAAATGTATTTATGAAAAAATCTAGAAACAAAAATAAACGTTCAATCTGCAAAGCTGAATCTACTGCTGTGACACACATCTTTCATGTACTTGTACTGCATGTAGGTTCCGTTCTTATAGAAAACAGAATATCTCCACAGAAAGTTTATAGACCTTCATGATGCTTCAGTAGATGTGCAGCTGCCTGAAGTTCTTCTTGTTGTGGGTGATGTAGATGTTGTCTGAGCTGCTGTTGGATTGTGTAGAACTGGTCCAGAACCTGGTTTCAGTCTCATTCTGTCCCTGTTTCTGAAACCCATCCTGAACTCCAGCAGATGAGACACATTGTAGTTCATATCTGTGAACTGAATGTCCAGACCAGGTCCAGCTGGGAAAAACCCAACAGACAAACATATTGAATCAAAGTGATTGAATGATAATTTTACATTGTTTGAGTTATTGTTACATTAAATAGTGTCAGAGTATTTTAACTCACACAACAATCAGATAACTTTGATGTCACAGAGATGAAAAACACATGAGCATCATCAATGGAATCTTAACGTTAATCTGAATTAATCTCACAGTTTTAATGTTTTACTAAAAAACAACACGATTATTAAAACTAAATCCTTTGAATGTCCTTTCAGTGTGGTTAATATTTGTGCTGACTGTCTTTTGTTTAGTGTCTCCTGCTGCAGAACGACTTCGTCACATATTGGGGGAGGTTGACGGCACGCCAACGCCTACAATATTTACTGAGATGGACACGCTGCAGCAGGACGGGGATGAATTAGAGTGGAAAGAGTCTGCAAGGTAAAATATGTAGGAAATTGTTTTAGAATTTGAGTCTTAGACTCATGTGACTCATAACACTGATGTTCTTTTTTATTTTTGATCTGTAGAAGACTTTGAGTTTCACCTGTTTGAAAATGATGTACTGGCATATCTGAGTGATATCTCAGACCAATCTAACAACTTTTTAATGCTTCCTCGTCTTTAGGTGGGTGAAGTTTGAGGAGAAGGTGGAGGAAGGGGGGGAAAGGTGGAGCAAGCCACATGTCTCCACACTGACCCTTCATAGTCTGTTTGAGCTGAGGACCTGCCTGCAGACAGGAAGTATTCTACTTGATCTGGAGGGTTATTCACTGCCACAGATTGTGGGTGAGTGACACAGAAGATATAAATAAAAACTTTAAACTATTTGTTGTAAACAAAATGCATCAGTGTCTTCAGTTCAGGACAGATTCATAACCAATCAAACAAATGTAAGATATCTTGTAGGGAGTTTACTGAACGTTTTCCTTCCCCAGATTTTATCTTTAGAACAGTATGATCACTACAAATATCCTGACTTTGAGTTAGTTATTTGTTTTCCTACATAGGCGTGTAGCATAATGCTATTAAATACTATAATGGTCCATTATATTGTTGGTCTATGAAAATAAGCTAATAATACCAGTTTAAACCTTTTGATGTTTTATTTCAGAGGAGATTGTGGATCGACAGATTGCTGATGGCTTCGTTTCTTCGGATCTGAAGGAAAAGATCATCTATGTGCTGCTCAGGAAACACCATCACCAGACCAAGAAACCGATCCACCGCTCGCTGGCAGATATAGGAAAGTCCTCCAACACATCCTCAAGTAGGCATTTGTACTGTTTTTATTCTAGTTTCTAAATATTCAAACTCTGACTCTGAACAGCTGATTGTTGTATGTCTTTATGCTTCCGATGCCGTGCTGATCACCACTTGTTTCCTCCTAAAATCGCCTCCTCTTTAATGGTTGTTTTCACATATGCTGATTTGTCAGACCGCAGTCCTCAGGTTAATCTGAGTCGTAGTACTAGTTCAGCTTCTGGGATCCATCGCTCCACAGAAGACCTACGCTCACGGCAGTCAAGCAGCCTTGGCCGCCTGCGTGAGTCTCAACGCATCACACAAACACGTGTTTTACACTTTCTAACTGAATATTCTGTATAAATACATAAACAAACCAGATTCTTATCTTTGTATTCAGTTAAGTTCAAGTTAAAGAAACTTTACAGAGTATATTTAAACAGAAATCAGTTACATCCAGTCATGTTTCAGATCTGAATCCTTTGTCTGGTTCACATTGATCCACTCCCAGAACACTGACAGCTCACTTTGCGTCTTTATTCTGTGTTTTAATCCACCTTGATCCCAGATAACTTCTGATTATTGCATGATTTCAACACTTTAAACTCCTTTCTGTGTGTGCTTGTGTGCAGGTCTACATATAAACAATGTGCTGGGCATATTTGTGTTTAATTAAGAGATATTTGTATCCATCTATCTATGGTTTTGTCTATTGTGTGTACCCCTTTGCTGATAGACTTTGTGAACCCATTTCCTTCATCATTGATATAAATCCAGGTAGCATGTTTCTCTGATACAGACGTGATTGTTTTCTACAGATCCCGCTCAGAGCCGGAGTATGAATGATATTTCTGAGACTCTCAGCAATGACCAGGTAAATCTTCATTTTGTGGCTGATCAGCCAGTCAGGTAGTATTTTCATATCAGTGTCACACGGGTTGTGTCAAATTTATATAATACTTGTATGATGAAGAAGACAAGTTTTAAACACAATCATAGTGCAAAAGGGATTCTCATGAAATCTTTAAAGAGGTCATTTCATACACATTTCATGACTTTGTGGTTATTTCTTAAGTATTAACCAGTAATATGAAACATTTTATATCTAAAAACATCAGGAAACACTGATTAACAGACCTTTCAATCTGTCTGCATTAAAATTCGGGTGGTTCCGTCAGGCTGCTTCGTCAGGCTTCGAGCAGCAGCTCGTTCATATTCATTATTTGAATTTGCTGGACTCTGATTGGCTAACAAACTAGCCTATGAGAGCAAGGTATACTGTTTCCTGCCCCGCTGTGCATGGCAACGTCAGACATCGTGTCTTCCTGTTTGCTAGATTAAGCTAACAGCTTTTAGCCAGCAGCATGCTAGGCATGGTTTCAACTGCAGGAGCTGATGAATACTAACTAACAAAGGAGTTGTGATGAAACAGATACAGGCCATTAGAACTCGGGAGAACTCGGGTTTTATCACCACCTGCGTAGTTTGAGAGATTAAAACTGAAAGAGAAGTTGTTGACCTGTTTTCACACCCACTATGAAGGTAAGAACACCTGTGGAGCTAAAATATTCAACAGAAACCTCAGAAAAAATGTTTTTAATGGAAAGGACTCTTTAAAACATGAACAAACCTTTTCATGACATGATGAGCAAGAACCCGAATCCCAAACTCGTAGACTAAGTTGTGTAAATATTCAGACAACTGAGGATGTTGGTGGGTAAAGAAAACAAAGAGACAGAATAATCTAGCAAATAACTAGAACAACCAAAAATCCCAGAATTATTATGTGAAACTTGTTTTTTTTTTATGTTTATATTCATTTATTCTTTGTTTACATTACCATCTGGATAAAAACTGTTACAAATCGGAACATGTAAATATAATATATGTGAAAAAGATATTTTCAGACTGGAGATGAACAATGATTGTTTTTTTATGTTTCAAATACAGACAAGAAGTTCAGTCATTCACTCCGTCTTTCTAACTGTTTCTGTTTGTTTTCAATGGGGAAAAACAGACTGAAGTACATACAGTAATCCTTTTAATCCACACAGCCTGGGTGCTTAGATGGGAATTTGTTAAACTGCGTAGTACATGCATGAATGCTTGGACTTAAAATTCAGAGTGTTTGCAGACTGAAAAGTTCCTGTTGTTTTCTTGGAGTTAATCGATCCTCTTTTAACTAAATACTGGATCCTTTGATTTCTGCCCAAATATACTTGATTTACAGTTTTAAAATATATCTTCAAATGTTTCTTTATGAAAAGTAGCTATGTATAAATCTGATTAAAATGAATCTACTTTGAACGTATGGAAGGAATGTTGTCAGACTTATTCTACAATGTTTTGGTTTAATCAAGTTGGAGCTTTAATTTTGGCATCAATGCTACTGTATTATTTCTTTACTGGTATTTTGGCAGCAAATGCTACAGAAAACAAATTTGATCAGTGCAGTAAATAATAGGTATCATTATTTAACATTGTTTAAATATCCACATCATGATAGTACCTCCACCATGTTTTACACAAAACTGAATTTCTAGTAGAGCTTAGATTTACATTCTTATTTTGAAGGAAAGGAAGGGGTGGATGTGTATTTGATGAAGGGCTGATGAGCTATAATGTTCTTCTAACAGCCCTGCAATACATGTCCTATTCAGTATTCATTTGATTTTAGCTCCAAGAATTTTAGTATAAACTACCGTGATGAGGTAATTTGTTGCTTTTTAAACAAAATACTGGATCCTTTGGTTTCTGCCCAAATATACTTGATAAGCTAGCGTGATGAGGTCATTTGTTGTTTAAAAGTTATTTATTTTAATAGTGTGTCCTGTAAAAAAAAACAATGGTTTTGAAATTCTCTTATTTTTATGTAGTAGATTTTCACTGGTAGATTTTAAACCCTTTTATAGACGTGATTTCATTCACATTGTTTTATCAGACAGTTGATGTGAAGCTTTCTTAGTGGAGAAATGGCTAAATATAACAGTTTTTGATTTATAATTGATTTTATTTATATTTACATGGATGACTGATTTATTTCTGAAAATATTCTTGTTCATTTTTGAGCTGTTAGTGTCAAACTCAAGCAGAAATTAAGAGTTTTTTTTTTTACAAACCTTGAACTATCCCTGTTTTAATGATTTTTTTAAAAAGTGATCTGCAGTAATTAGACATCTTGGGGATCAATATCTTAACAAACTTCAAAGTAAGCAAGAACGTGACGACCGTGATCACCAAAGCTAACATTTGTTCACAAGCACTGACTTGGCACCTCCTACATTCTTTGATCTGATTAGTTAGAACAGTTAAACATGACAGATTTATTCATACTGGAGAGCAGAAAATTCAAACTTTCATGTTGGAAACTGGTTAACACAAAACATGTTAGAGAAAGTAAGTGACTAATGATTAGCTGGTGAGTTTTTAGAGTCTTTTATTGGTGCTTAGGAACAAAATGCTCGTAGAGACTGAAAGTGGACCAGCTGGTGTATTGACTCTGAAAGCAGCATTAACAGATTATGAAGAGATTTTAATTTAAGCACCCACCACTCCATCGCCACGTGCTTTGCTGGAGAGGAAGAGGAGGAGGAGGAAGGGGTGCACCAAAATAAGCTGTAACAAAGCACTGCATGATACCTAACTTTTTTTTCTTCTTTCTTAACTGTATGTAGTTTAAAATGTTGGGAAAAAGCAGGAATTCAACAATCATTACTGTCGTAATATAAAGCTGTAATATACACTAAGCTGCAGTCTGAGTATGCAGTTAATTCATCACTAACTCTGCTTGGTGTAAATAGTTTATTTATTCATCTGTCAGTTTAAAAATAACTCAGAAAGCTGTAAACAGATACAGATGAAAGTAAAGAAAGTTTAGGACTGTCATAATGACTAATTAATCCAGAAAACAGCAAATCTGGTAAAATGTTTTTATGAATAACTACTATACAATCAAAGTGATTCTAAATGTTAGTTACATTTTCGTGTTCAATGAATCCACTAATGTTAATTAAATACCATACCATACCATACCATACCATACCATACCATACCATACCATACCATGCCATACCATACCATACCATACCATACCATGTTTATTTATAGAGTCACTGGACAATACAATAAATACAACAGTAAAACAATAAGACAATAAAATACAATCAGAGCTAGGAGACATTAAAAGCAACAGAATAAAAATGTGTCTTTAGCCGAGATTTAAAGACAGTGATGGAGGGAGAGAGTCGGACAGTCATGGGGAGCTGGTTCCATAATTTTGGGGCACAGATAGAGACTTAAAATGACCGGACGGGATGCGCAACAGACGCTGGTCAAGGGAGCGCAGAGCACGGCCAGGAACATACCAATCAAGCAGCTGATAGAGGTAAATGGGAGCCAAAGAGTGAAGAGCCTTAAAAGTAAAAAGCAAAATTTTAAATTTGATTCTAAAACGAACAGGCAGCCAATGCAGACAGGCCAAGACCGGAGTAATATGTGGCTAGCGACCTGTCCTAGTTAAAAAACGAGCATTCTGTACTAACTGTAGGCAAACCAAAGATGTAGAATTAATGCCATAAAGAACAGAGTTTGCGTAGTCCAAGCGGGCAGTAACAAAGGCGTGGAATACTGATTGCAAATCCTGTCCACTTAAAATGTTCCTCAAGGGTCTCAGGTGGCGTAATTGAAAAAAACAGGATTTCACGAGTTGATTGATGTATTTATCCATGGAGAGTTTTGAGTCCATTATAACCCCAAGATTGGTAATAGACTATTTCAATAGTTTAGACAAATCCCTTGGCAAGCTTGGTTCTTGAATAGATACAGAGTTTGGTGAGAATAGAACTGCTTCTGTTTTTTGTTCATTAAGGTGAAGAAAGTTTGCTGCCAACCAAGTTTTAATGTCAGACAGACAAGTCAGCACTGGTTGCACCAAGTCACCAGATTTTAGAGAAAAGTAAAGCTGACAGTCATCCGCATACAAATGATTACCAGCCCCATGTTTTCTAATAATTTCAGCTAGCGGTAAAATGTATAAATTAAAAAGTAAGGGTCCTAGAATCAAGCCCTGGGGAACACCACAAGGCAAGGGGGTCAACTCCAAACTATGGCCGTCAAAGCTAACACTGAAATATCTGTCTAAAACATATGATCAGAACCAATCAAAAGCCGGACCCTGAATTCCGACCATTTGATTCAAACGATCCTGGAGGATCATGATCATGATCAACGGTATCAAATGCTGCTGAAAGGTGTAGCAACAGCAAAAGGACATGGGACCCTGAGTCAGTGGCTAAAAAAATATTATTAAAAACTTTAAGATGAGCCGACTCAGTAGAGTGCTTTGAACAAAAGCCCGACTGAAAAATGTCAAAAGTATTGGATGCAGTTAAAAACGCCGAAATCTTGGTAAAAACCACCTTTTCTAGGAGCTTAGAAAGGAAAGGGAGTTTTGAGATTGGGCGGTAATTGACAAGCACATTTGGGTCTAAATTTGTTTTTTTCAAAATAGGTTGTACTATGGCGTGTTTAAATGATTGGGGAACCACACCACTACTGAGTTTATAATTGCAAGAACTGGTTCACCAATGATAGAGAAAACTTCCTTTAAGATATGTGGAGGAAGAGGATCAGCTGGGGAACCCAGACTGTTAGTTTTATGTGTACAGAAGCTGCTTGGTGAAGGTCTGAACTCTGTAAGTGTTTTCTGGTTTATTTGTTATTTTTTTTGTTTTTGTTTCTTTATCCATCCTCAGTTGTCATCATCACATAAATAAATGAAACAGCAATGATTGACCAAATTCAACATCTTAAATTAAGTTTGGTTTTATCAACAACAGGTACGTCTGCAAAATGGATTCAAATAAAACTTTAATACTCACATGAACAAAGTGACTGACCATGTTGTCATGGTCAGGGCCGGTTCTGGGCATAGGTGGATTAGGCAATTGCCTAGGGCGCCCTCTGCTTTTTATTTTATTATTATTATTTTTTTTTTTTGGACAAACTGTTGGACACACCATTCATCTCATATAAAGAGCAAAATAAGTAATAATTAAATCTACATCATATCTACTGTTCATTTTAGAATAAATAAATATTTTTTGCAATGTAATCCAGTTATTGAGTTACGTTGTTTCTGTTCTGGGCAGTAGGGGGCGCCAAAATCCTTTTTCGCCTAGGGCACCATGCAGCTCAGGGCCGGTCCTGATCATGGTCATGGTTGTCACTGTTCATACAAACATCTTTTAATACATTTAAATACTTTTATTCTGCAGTGAAAACAGGGCTCAAAAACATGGTCCCTAAATAAACAAGCTGAACATCATGTAACAGTATACAGTAACATCAACCAAGTAATAAAACATCTATTTACTAACAACAGTGAATCTGACAGTTTTAGTTTTGCCTTCAGTTTTTAATGTGTTTTTATTCACGAGTTTGAATCCTGTAACTCTGAGATGCTTTTAGATCAGATTAGCTTCCTATACGCACTATGAAGGGAGCTTGTCTTGTTGCATGTACAAGGAAACATCCATTGAGCAGCTAACACTTGTAAATTATCTCACCTGTTTCAGCTGAAGAATAAGTTCATGAAGAAAATTCCTCGAGATGCCGAAGCCTCCAACGTTATGATTGGTGAAGTGGATTTTCTAGACAAACCGTTTGTCTCATTTGTACGTTTGGCTCAAGCGACGACTCTGGGAGGCCTCACGGAGGTCCCTGTACCAACCAGGTAATGTCCTTCATGTCTCTTGCTCGTTCTCGAGTGTCTCTGGTTTTATTAACTACGTCCACTTTCTGAAAAGGTTTCTCTTCATTCTGCTGGGGCCACAAGGTAAAACCAAGTCCTACAATGAAATCGGCAGAGCTATTGCTACGCTCATGGTGGATGATGTAAGAAGTTATACCATCTAACATTATTTTAGATTTCTTTTGCACACATCCGATTTGTTAGCTTGATTTGACCTTCTTTTTTTGACTAGCTGTTCAGTGATGTTGCCTACAAAGCAAGGGATCGTGAAGATCTGATTGCAGGTGTTGATGAGTTTCTGGATGAAGTTATTGTCCTTCCTCCAGGAGAATGGGACCCTAAAATACGCATCGAACCCCCCAAAAAGGTTCCGTCAGCAGAAATGAGGCATGTTTTACTGTTTTCTTTGTACCAGTCGTCAAGCTGCAGGTGGAGAAAGTTCATCTGGAGCTTTGCTTTGAAAAAATATCACAAGTCATCATTTCATCATTTCTCCCAAGAATTTAAAATTGTATAAAATTAACAATTTTTGTTTTGTAGAATTATGCTTAAAATTTTACTACCACCTCTTTATGGCCCTGCGGCTCTGAATACTCTGAAATGCTTTAAAGGAGCAACAAGCGATTTTTCACCGCTAGGTGTGCTGTTGAGTACAGGATTGAGACCAAAACAAAGTCTGTCATGATTGACGTTCAGATGTGAAAAAATGTTCCGGATAATTCAACACAACCACAGTCTCCATTCAGCTTGGCTGAAAGCCACAACGACATGCCGCCACTTTTCCTCTCTCATGACACAGCGGCTAAATGTCCGTAGCGCAGACATTTAGCCGCTACAGACATTTAGCCGCTACGGACATTTAGCCGCTACGGACATTTAGCCACTACAGCTACAAGGTAAAAGAGCAGAACTGAATGCAAGCAGTATAAAGGACAACGTCGACAACTTTATGGCTTTCCAGAGCGAGTCATTACAGTAACACTAGATTAAAATAATGATTGTTCCTTACCTGTCCAGGAGAAGAAAAGCCAGCTCCGAGTCAAATCGTAAATTCTCTCGTTCTCTCAGTGCTCTCCATCTTGGAAAAGCAAGACCAATGTTTATCCTGGTTTTGTCCCTTGCTTTACCCGGTTTGTTTGTCATTGGCCGTGGCTTCTTGGGTGATGAAATGTGTTCACGCTTTGCTCCGCCTTCCGCCATTTCGCTTCAACAATGGGTGTGGGCTGTACTGAGCGAAGGGAGGGCCTTCGCTCAGTACATGAAGGAGGCGGAGTTTCACATGCACGAACATGCACGCGGAAGGAGACCACCTTTGTAAACAAGAGGCTCGATATCAACACAGAGAGATGGTGTGTGACCTCATGCTATGTTCCAGATGGAATTACACATCTAGAGCTTCACATTGCATATTTTGAATTCTTTCAAACTGGAAATGATGAATTTTNCGCTTATTGCGCCTTTAAAAATGACTTCAAAGAGCTGGAAAGGCTTTCTGGAGGACTGAGAGGAGCCGTTCACTGGAAATTTTTAAACTTTAAACAGTTTATAAACAATAGTTTTATATTTTATCTTTTCATGTTACAGTTCTAGACGAAAACTTGAGCTCTGGTGTATTTATTCAGTGTTTTTAGAGGTACAATCTGTGTCATGTTGATACTGTTTTTCTCTCCTGTCTTTTTTACAGGAAGTCAGTGCTTAACCTGAATGAGTTGGGTCAGTTGAATGGTTCAGCTGCTGGAGCAGCTGGTGGAGAAGATGAGGAACTTCCTGTTCAGCACGAATTAGGAGAGGAGTTGAAATTTACTGGGAGGTTTGTAAATAAAAAAAAAATCTGCAGAGCTTGAATATTTGCCCCCAAACACCTCAGATTATCCCTGGTAAACTTATCGATGCTGCAGATGAAGCAGAATATTTGATGAAGTACGGAGACTATCAGAAGGAGTTTCACTGTCTTTGTGAATCTAGAGAAAGACGGGATCTGTGGTACTGTATGAATTCAGTTGGGGAGGAGAATTATGTGAAGGAAGTGCAAAACACGTTCAGGAACAGAGTGACATGGGTTGAATGTGGGGAAGGGGATCCACCAGGGATCAGATCTGAGCCCCTTCTTGCTTGCAGTGGTGATGGAAGAATAACAGATGAGACCAGGCAGGATTTATTATGGACTATTTGACAACATTGTCTGCAGATGTTTGGATGAAAATGACTCTGTCTTCATTCAGTTCCCATGACTTTTGTTGTAGATTTGACTAAACAAATATAATATTCTGAATCAGAAGGTAACATGATGTCCACATTGTGTGTAGAAAACACTTTTGAATTCTACACAAAACTGAAGTCAAATCAAACTGAGCAACAACAAAGGAGCACAAGAAACCCACTGTCTTACATCTGAGCTGTTTTATATGTGTGTGTTTATTGTATTTTATCTTTTTAAACAGGTTTGGTGGTGGATTGTGGCTGGACATCAAAAGGAAGATACCGTTTTACTGCAGTGATATTTATGATGGCTTCCATATCCAGTCTATTTCTGCTGTTCTCTTCATTTACCTGGGCTGCATCACTAATGCCATCACCTTTGGAGGACTGTTAGGAGATGCTACTGACAATTATCAGGTAAAACATCAGTGTATTATATAAAAAGGCCTCATGATATCCTCTTACAGGCCTGTCTGTTTTTCCTTTTCTCCCAGGGAGTGATGGAGAGTTTCCTTGGTACTGCTTTGGCAGGAACCGTCTTCTGTTTGTTTGGTGGACAACCCCTCATCATCCTCAGTTCAACTGGACCCATTCTAATCTTTGAGAAACTGCTTTACGAGTTCAGCCAGTGAGACTTACGATACAAAA
Source organism: Pachypanchax playfairii (assembly GCA_006937955.1). NCBI lineage: Eukaryota > Metazoa > Chordata > Actinopteri > Cyprinodontiformes > Aplocheilidae > Pachypanchax > Pachypanchax playfairii. The sequence goes on along the minus strand of SSNP01000059.1, from coordinate 1,230,989 downwards.
CTAAATCATAAACATAATATTTGTTTAGTCCTTCTTGTTCAGGGACCAAAGTAGATACATTAAAACCAAATGTATTAAATCCATCTATGGTATAATAGAGTCTAATTTAATCCACTTAATTCCAATATAGTCTAATAGTTTTATTTATTTTTATTTTAATAAAACCAACAGTAATCTTCCAGGCATAAGAATAGAGAGAAGGTGCAGCAGTCAGTCCCACAGACCAGGATTAGACGGCATTTATTGAATTTTTCAGAGTTGGTTTTTATGGAAAAGTTCTGAACATTTAACATGTTGCTTCTTGTAGGTGGTTCTGAGAATTAGAGATCAGTTCTGACTGGACTGATGAGCTAACAGCTAATTGGATCCAGGTCAAGACCATCACTGTTGCTGTTTTACATCAGCCTCAAATTGTCAGAATAGTTCATGCAAACAAAGTCAGTTAATCTCTCCTTGATTGTAAATATTGTTTTATAGTGACAGATGAGACAGATAGTTACAGCAACAGTGAGCTGCGGTGCTTTTCTTCAAGTAGATCCCAAATCCTGTTGGGGGGGTGTTAATGCATCAAACAACAAAAGTATTGGTAACATCATCATCAATAGACTGGAGGAAGGTTCCAACACACCTGTATGAAGAGAACAAGAACTCTGCAGCCTCATTCTCAAGGAGTCATCAAGTTATTGATGTTGCAGATGTAACAACTTCCTGTAGGAACCAGAACCTCCAACAATGTTCACCAACTCCAGATGTCATGGGAAACAGGAGACTCATATTAATGATGCGTTTATTCGGGTCATTGTGACCGAGGCTTTAGATATGACAGAGAGCTTCATAAAGCTAAAAGACACTAGCTTTAAGGAACCTGGTGATGACATCACCACTCAGAGATTTACCAGAGTGAAGTTTGTCTCCGTATCATCTAATGACGTTCAATGTGGTGAGAGGAGAGAGAGAAGGAAGGGGTTGCCACAGTGATGGTGCAGTAAGATATGTTCAGGTTGAAGGAGTCGGGGGCGGGGCTGTAGGTAAGGGGAGAGAGAGGGAAGGCTTTTGAACAAACTTACCCTCAGTTTAAAATGTAAACAGAACAGTTTTACAAATAATCCTTGTATGTAAGTGTTGGTGTTTTCCTCTGCTTTATTTGACTCTCTTCTAAGGAGCAACAACATTGATTACATGGAGCTGCGTTTGTGGATCGGCCTTCACTCGTGTCTGCAGTGTTTTGTGCTGGTTTTCTCAGACGCCAGCTACATCATCAAATACATGACGCGTTTCACAGAGGAGGGTTTCTCCAGCCTCATCTCCTTCATATTTATCTCAGATGCCATCAAGAAGATGGTGACTAACACACTGGAACCTGTGTATAAATCTGCAGTACACTCCTTGTATATTGAGCTAACTATTTTATTTTTTACAGGTCGAAGCCTTTAAATATTATCCAATCAACCGTAGCTTCAAGCCTGATTACATCACAGCCTACAAGTGTGAATGCATTGCTCCAGATCAGGGTAAGATTCTTCTTCTATTAAAGGAATCCTGTGTAGCTCCGTCATGTTCAGAAGATATGGTCTTTACTCTTTTATGTTTTGTCTGTTTCTGCCTCATTTTTTGGATGTTATCTGAAAAAGTGAGTGTAAATATAGATTTAGAAGATCCAACTAATAAAGTTGAGACAATGATGACATGAAACAGAATAACATACAACTTTCTTATATTTTGATGAAATAACAAAATCTAAACATTCTTTATGTCCTCCTCAGCATCTGCTCTGGGTTTAACTGTTTCAGCTCCACTCGCAGATGATAACATGACTCTGCTGGTAAGTGACAAACAACAGGAAGGTGTGACATCAAATCAGATTGTTTATTGTTCAGGTGGTTTTAAGATGCAGCTCAAAATCTCAATATGCTAAATTTAAAGTTGAACCCACAGAAATGTGGGTCCATTCGCAACAAACAAGATGTCAGATGCTTTGATAGAAACGGAGTGTTTTAAATAACTGAATTAAAACAGCACAATCACAAGGATTTTTACTTTTATTGTTTGGGATCAGCTTTAATTGTGAGTCCTCAAAGTGATTTAGTGTCTCCTGAATAAATACAGGTAACTGAAAAACACTGTGATTTCCATTTTGTGTTCTGTGTTGTTTTTTCTTTTGTTATCTCTTGTTTTTTCTCTCTCTCTTTTATCTCTTCTACATCTCTGATCCCCGACTTATCCTTTAATTTCTCCAACCTCCTTCACATTAACTGGACCATGCTTTCAACATCACATCCTCCCAATTCCCTGTTCTCGTCCTGCTCTCTTCTTGGCTCCCAGTTTAACTTGACAGACTTGGACTGGAGTCAACTAAGTAAGAAGGAATGTGTGAAATATGGTGGTTCTCTGGTGGGGAACTCTTGTAAGTATGTTCCTGACCTGGCCCTCATGTCCTTCATCCTCTTCTTCGGCACCTACTCCATGACTATTTCTCTCAAGAAGTTCAAGTTCAGCCGCTACTTCCCAACAAAGGTAACATCCCTTCAGTGATTACATTTAACTAAAAGATTCTCCTTAAACAAGTGATGTTTCTGTCTGGGTCCATAAATAAAACCTGCATGTGAAAACTAGAATCTTGTAGTTTGCGAGATGTTTAGCAAAATGTCTGAGTAATTTCAAAGTTAAAGTGTGTGGTATTCTTCATCAGAGTATTTTGTTGTTAAATTTAAATACTGAAACACTTGAATCACATTTTAACTGCTGTCATATACTCTCAAGATAAATTACATATTTTTCCTGTGTATTGTTATAATATAAAGTCATAAACTTTTTAGAACGTTAACATGCTTAAAAATGTTGAATACCACCTGCTTTTACTTTGAAAAGAAACAAACTCTCACTCAGGGCTGAAACTTTTCTGTTTGCAAACCTTAATCCTTGGACTTCCTCCTTAGAAAAAGTCTTTGTTTCCTTACAAATTTCTTCTGTTTTTGCATTTTTTAATCAAACTTGACACATTAGCAAACAAATGTTACTGTCAGACAAACATACTCGGAGTAAACAGTAACGCTGTTGGATGTGGTGGAGGATCCAACTGCAGGAAGGAACAGGGAACTCACAAATATAAATAAATACAACTTTATAGGAAATCAAAAGGCGGACGAGGCAACAAAACAGGATACTTACAAGTTTTTAGAACACAGAAGACTCAAAGGCATCATGGAGGTGAATATAGCAGAGGATCTGAAAACTGATTGTGGAGAGAAGAGTTTGTTTACAGCCAGAAGAAAGGTGATTACTGAACTGGCACAACTTAGAAAGGAAGACTTAATCAGAATAAATCTGGAACAAATGTGAGAAGAGAGAGCTGAGGAATGAGTAAGAACAGACAAAAGGAAACAGGTGAACAAAATGAACGACAGGAACCTAAAAAACTAAGGAACAAATTAAATTCTAAAACTAAAAGGAAACTCTCATGAATAAGAAGCAAACAGAAAGAAAGAAAAAGCATGAAACTAAAAACCAAAACCTTGACTACAAGATAAAGCAGATAACAAGAAACAGAAAAAAGCAGGAAACACTAAACCCCTTCAAAATAAAATCATAGGAAAGACTCATGAAAAACGTGCAAAAAAATCTACAACCCTAACACATGCAGTTTGTAAGTGATTTTATTTATTAGGGATTTTGTAAAAACTTACATAAGAGTAAAAAGTTAAAACTCGCAGCAACAACTGAAATCAGGCGTTTGTAGTGACTGTCAATTCACATCACAGTGAAAGAATTTTGACTCCATTTTTTTTTTGTAGAATAGCTGTAATTTATTTATATTGGAGGGTTTTCACACGTGAACAGCCTGTTTAAGGTCATGCAGCAGTATCTCAGTCAGACTTTGACTCAGAAGAACCTTCTTTTTCTCCATTTTATTCTTTTTTTAGTAATTCAGATTACTGATCTGCTGCAGAACCAAAGTGTTCATGGACCTAAGGTCACTAAATGATGGCTGAACATTCTCCTACATGATTTTTAAAAAGATGCTAAATTCATTGTTTCATTAATGACAGCAAGTTGTCCAGGTCTTTAAGCAGTAAAGCAGCCCCAGACCATCACACTACCTCCACCGTGTGTGGTTTTATGCCAAATATAACAGGATATACTTTAATCTCATCAATTCACATAATACTTTCCATGTTTTCTATGAATATCGTCCCTTACTGGGATTCCGTGAACCAAATTTGCAACCATTTCAACACTGAAAGATGTTAATTACTTTGTTTCTTGTTTGTTTTAGAAAAGAGGACTTTACATTTCCTGTAGTTGAGTTGGAAAATCTTTTTTCTTGTGGTTGTAGGGTGATTTATGCAGCTGTGGCGTGTTAGACCCAAGAGCAGGGAGGCAGACAGGCTGCTGGTTCTTATGTTTGTTATTTTTACTTTGATTTATTCTCTGCGTACCTTCACTCAAGACAAATTCCTCGACCAGCAGGAGTAAAATCTAAAGGGGTTTAATAATGATGAGATTAACTGGTGGCACATTACTTAACACACAAACAGGTGAGAAGCATGATCATGATCAGACATGAGAAACAACAGAAGCATCAGATCAAACTGTGTCAAACCAAACTGCATTTTGTTTTACTCGGATTATTTTTGTCTTATAAAATGGAAACATCTACAGGTGACAAAAAAGTAAAACAGAAGATGTATGTAGAGGAAAATACTTGTCCCAGCACTGTATGTATACCAGAATGTACTTTCCCATGTTGTTTTTTAATGTTGTCCCTGAATGTTCTCCAGCTTCGATCCCTGATCAGTGATTTTGCCATCATCATTTCAATTCTGGTCTTCTGTTGCTTGGACTGCCTCCTGGAGCTGGACACTCCTAAACTGCACGTGCCCACAGAGATTAAGGTCCACTCCTCCCCAAAAGACTGTTTGTCTTTATATCACTTTGCTGTCTTCTTTTCCCTGAAACCGCAGATTTTCTACATTTTTAATCGGTTGTTTGTTGATTTATCATTGTAACAAATCTCTTACAGAATTTATCATCTCTTCTTTTTTTCTCTCTGTCCTGCTTCCTCTTGTTCGCACCTTCGTACTGTTATGTTTTATATCTGTCTGTCCTTCATTTGCCTTGGTGTGTTTGTTTGTTTGTTGAATCTATAGATGAGGAAGCTAATCAGTGATTTTGCCATCTTCATGTCAATCATGTCCTTTGTGGGTCTTGATCTATTGATGGGTTTAGAAACACCAAAATTGATTGTTCCAGTCGAATTCAAGGTATTTTTACTTAATTATGCACAAAAGCATGTAGATACTGTAAATACTGTAGAAGTTAGATGTTTCTTGACAAAGTGATTTTATTTTCTCGCTGCTGTTTAAAAACCCTTTTAAGTTGTACAGATTGAACATTCCACAGTTCTTCACAACAACAAACGAGCTGACTTCATAATTAATTGTATTTGTTTGATTTTGCCACATTATTTTTGTAAGTTCAGGTTTTTTTGGCACGAACATGAAAATACAGATGCTTCCAGGTGAGAATCCTGTAGTTTGATCTACTGCAGGTGAACATTTTTATGTGTTTACTGGTGTTTTCTTTTATTATAATCATATTTATATATAATAATTGTTAGAGAGGTGCTGGCCTCTTTAAGTAATAGTGACTTAATTCAATTGGCATCAAGAGGCTTTTTTGAAGAACTGTGTATGTAAATAAAAACAGGAAAATGATCAGAGGCAAATACAGCAGGAGAAAATCTGAAAACTTTGCTGCAGTAGTGCATGTTTCTACTCTCTCACTGATTTTCAGAGATAAATTTTGTTGTTTCCAAATAGGACTGTTTAAAAACTTGAAGACCACCTTGTGCATGTTAACCTGACGGCTATGAAACAAACAGATTCAAGACAAAATAACCTGCTTTTATTTATTTGTGTATTTTTTTGTCTTTTACTTTTGTGTGTGGTGCAGCCAACACGTTCTGACCGCGGCTGGTTTGTACTTCCTTTTGGGAAGAACCCCTGGTGGTGGTATCTGGCCAGCTTCGTTCCTGCTCTCCTCGTCACCATTCTCATCTTTATGGACCAGCAGATCAGCGCTGTCATTGTCAACCGCAAGGAAAACAAGCTTAAGGTCTGAAAACATACAGGAGACAATCTATTTCAGACAGAAACACTTCAGTCTAAAAGATTTCTCCTCCAGAGAGCTGTTAGTGTAGAAGCTGAAGTTTTTGTAACTTAAATATGCAAAATACTTGGAGAGAAAGCAGCAGCCAAAACATGAAGACAGACATGAGAAACAGTTTGAGTGGAGGCTGAAAGCAAAGCAGAAACTAAAACGGTTTAATCAGAATGTTCAGTGAAACAATATTAGTATCTCATGGGAGCAGATTGTTTTGATTTCACCATCTCACTACCTGCAGATTTATTATTGAGGAATATGTTGTGATAAGAAATTAGAAATAAATCAGTTCTATCTGCACAAATTGATGGAAACTCATACAACCCTTCACAATTAAATTTGCTAATCAAATACGTTTTGTAACATTAAATGTTCAAAAAGGACGTTTGTTAAAAGTAGTTTAGGACTGGATTTGGTGCAAAGAGTGTGACACTGTATTGTAGGGACCACCACTGTCCTGAATGATTTACATGGTCCTGTCTTCACATCTCATTTAATAGATTAGCTAATCAATAACTTAGTATCTCTGACATGGCTAATTTAGTCATTTTTAAACAATATCAACTATTATAGCTTAAACATGAAAGAAATGTGTTTTGCAAAGTCAAACTTGGTCATACAGAATGTAACTACCGGTATACAAGTTACTAGTTCCAACATGTCAGTGGTTCAACCCCATTTATAAAAAGTTGGGACGCTGTGTGAAATATATCAAAATGATTTACAAAGCTGTAATCAGAATCAGAAACGGATTATTACCAAGTATTATTTGTACAGTACAAGGAATTTAAAGGTGCACAGGGAATAAATCAAAGTGGGAATAACAAACACAAGAACCAGCAATATTTACATGTTCAAATAATAATAAATAAATAATAACATGTTAATAAAAATTAATGTGTAATCTATGTTAAAATGAATTTCAACCAAAAGCTACAAATATTGAAAGATCAAATCAGAAATTTATAGTTCCTGAAACTTTTCATTGTGTAATGCAATGTTTTGTAATTTAGCATATCAGTATGAGTGTGTAGTTTAATGTCTAGATAGTAGTTTGAATTTAAAGGGCTGAACTAAACATTATATCCTGTCATTGATGCAACTTCAGAAAGGCTGCGGCTACCACTTGGATCTGTTCTGGGTGGGTGTGTTGATGGCTGCCTGTTCCTTCATGGGTCTGCCCTGGTACGTTGCTGCTACTGTTATCTCCATTGCACACATCGACTCTCTGAAGATGGAGAGTGAGAGCAGCGCGCCTGGAGAGCAACCACAGTTCCTGGGAGTGCGGTGAGATTAACGTCACACAGATTAATTCTATTTTGGAAAAGTGTTGAATAGAAGAAATACACTCACTGACAAAAAGTGAAGCACCTAGACAGTTCAGTCAGTTAGTGAGAAGTTAGAAAACTGTGCATGAACCAATAGGTCTGCTGTAGTTCATACAAGGGTTGTAAATCAGTAAATCTTTCAAAAGGCTAAATGGTGAGATTTGAGACCAGATGGCAGGTGGTCACGCTAGTTAGCATGCTGTATTACAGTGGTTGTACGTTAAATAAGCAGCTTGATGATGTGAGAAATACATTCCCATGTGGATTCACTAGGCTGTAATCTTTAAAAACTGTCCATGCAAAATGGAGTCACACGCCTCACTGACTATGTGGCACTGGCTTAGGGCCTGGATGCAGAACAAAGTCATACAGCCACTGTGCTGTCTAATGTGAAAAGTTAGCCCACAGCGATTCTAACTGGCCTTCAGGATCTGACAGGTTTGATCGTGGAAATGTTGGAGGACGCATCATGGGAGACCTTAACATGACCTGGACAGTCCATAAACACATAGGTCATGTGTGACTAGTTGTCTTGTTAAAGAGACCATTTCACACAGATTTCATGACTTTGTGATTATTTCTTAAGTATTAACCAGTAATATGAAACATTTTATATCTAAAAAACATCAGGAAACACTGATTAACAGACTTGTCAATCTGTCTGTATCAAAATTCCTCTGGTTCCATCAAGTTTTGGTCAGCAGCTCATTAATATTCATTATTCAAATTTGCTGGACTCTGATTGGCTAACAAACTAGCCTATGAGAGCAAGGTATACTGTTTCCTGCTCCGCTGCGCATGGCAATGTCAGACGTACTCTCTTCCTGTTTGCTACGTCTTATGCTAACAGCTTTTAGCTAGCAGCATGCTAGGTGTGGTTTCAACTGCGGGAGCTGATGAATACTAACGAACAAAGGAGTTGTGATGAAACAGATACAGGCCGTTAGAACTCAGGAGTACTCGGGTTTTATCACCACCTGCGTAGTTTGAGAGATTAAAACTGAAAGAGAAGTTGTTGACCTGTTTTCACCCTCTATGAAGGTAAGAACACCTGTGGAGCTAAAATATTCAACACAAACCTCAGAAAAACTGTTTTTAATGGAAGGGACTCTTTAACAAACTGTGATAAGACTGTGCTGTCGTGAGTCATGTAAGACATGCAAGCGCATGTCAACGTAGCTAGGTGGAGTCTGTCTGTGGCAAATGGAAAATTCAGAGTTTGCACAAAACCAAATAAACATTTGGACTCTCACAAAACATAATGAGAGTTTGTAATTTCATTGTTTTGTGTCAATTCAGAGAACAAAGGCTGACAGGCACTCTGGTGTTCATACTGACCGGACTCTCAGTGTTCCTTGCTCCCATCCTTCAGGTCAGTTGGGACATTATTAGGTTTCTACAATTTTCAAATGAGACTTTCTTATTTATGTCTTTGTATCAAACTGTTTTTTGTTTCATTTAGTATATTCCCATGCCAGTCCTCTATGGAGTCTTCCTCTACATGGGTGTGGCATCGCTGAGCGGCATCCAGGTATGAAAGTATAGATAAAACACATGAAGGTTTTCACTTATATATGTTCAGGAAGAGAACTGTGCAAGTAAAAGATCTATATTTGTCTGCTGATATCTTATTGTGTTTTTGTATAATGATAAAGTGAAAAATTTAGTTTGATTCCCCTTATGGAAATAAAATTGTTGAATCATTAAAAAGATTTTAAAAAATAGCCAAACCTATAGCTTTAATGTAGCACAAGAAAAGAAGAACAAACGACTGTTCTGTATTTTTTTGTTCCAGTTCTGGGAACGTATCAAGTTGTTCCTGATGCCACCGAAACATCAGCCCGACTTCTCCTTCCTGCGTCATGTTCCCCTGAGACGTGTCCATCTTTTCACTCTTGTTCAGATCGTCTGTCTCGCTGTTCTCTGGATCCTCAAGTCAACCATTCTGGCCATAATATTTCCAGTAATGGTGGGTGTGTTCAGTTCAATTCAAAAGTATTTAATTCATTCATATATTCATTCCCAAAGGGAATTTAGATGTAGCAGTTTTTTTAAGTTAGTTTAAAGGAGTTCTAGCTGAGGACAGGAAGGATCTCCTGTTGCACAGAACACTAATGGCCCTGATGCATCTCCATGTTACTCATAGAGTTCGTCCCATTCTTTAACCTTATTGTTATACTTTGTGTTAAACATCATGACATATAGACCTGTTTCATGGCAGAAAGTTTGACTTGAAAAAGTAGTTTATACATGGAGCTAAATCTGAAATCTGCAAATGTACATGCTGGTTGTAAGAAATGTGTAGAAGCAGAACTTCCTCTAATTGCAATGCAGCCTTTAATAATACTATAATAATAATAATTGAAGAAATTATTAAACTAGTGATGCACATGTTGATGTAATATCTTATTGAAGGGTCATTTTTGCATTGACTTACTTACAGATGGACTTTTTTAGGATACTTCTTCTGCAGATCTGAGACTTCTTCCCACATTATTTAGGCCTGAAGATAACAACAATCCCTACAAACGTATGAGTGTGAGTGTGAATGGGTGAATGACATACTGTAGTGTGAAGCACTTTGGGGGTCGTAGGACTTGAGTAAAGCACTATACAAGTACACGCCATTTACATACAAACTTCAGTAGTAACTCTCATAGGAACTATTGGATTTGCGGTAACACTTCCTTTTACAGTCCCCTAATTACTAGGAAATTACCTGGTACTTATATGGTAAATCTTGGAGTGTTAATGGTAATTACCATGTATATTAAGTAGGTATTCACAGCGAAAGTACAACAGAAATTATTCAGCATTTACCTGATACATATATGGAAAATTATAGCATATATGTGGTAAATACTACATGTAATAAGGAGGTAAATACAGAGGAAGTACTGCTGCATTTACTAAGAAAAACCTCCACTATTACACATCAACTCCATTAGGTTGGTACTAGTTTAGATTTGTAATAACTAAAATTAAACTAGTACCTTACAATAAATGACCTTTTCCTACATGTCCTTCAGTGTTTTTAAGTATTTACCTTGTACTTACTTGTAACAACCCCCTACACCTGCAGGAACAGTTTACCTCTAGGATCCTGGTACATCTTAAATACTGGGTATGTTCTTACTGAACTTCTTAATATTTACTTAGTAAGTAAGCATAAACTGGACTGTAAAAGGAAGTCTAGTTTATTTACATGGTGTTACCAGGTTCTTATCATATAATTTCTAATACATTGTAACAGACACTTCACCATCTTAACTTCTGCAACGATGAAAAGGGAATGATCTTGTAATATTTCAGGTATGGAAAACACTCAAGAATGTAAGAAAAGGTAATTTATTGGAAGGTATGATTTTAATATGAGTTATTACAAATCTAACCTGTTCACAACCTAATGGAGTTGATGGATAATAGTGGAGGTTATTCTTAGTAAATCCAGCAGTACTTCTTCTGTATTTACCTCCTTATTACATCTGGTATTTACAACATATATACTATAATTTTCTATATACTGTATGTATCAAGTAAATGCTGAGTATTCTGATGTATTTTCTCTGTATTTACCTGCTTATTACACATGGTAATTACCATTAACACTCCAAGATTTACTATATAAGTACCAGGTAATTTCTTAGTAATTACGGAACCGTAAAAGGAAGCGTTACCGAATTTGCATACTTTCAGTATGCAAGTTTGCATTTTGATGTGATCAAGTTTATTAGCAAAGTTTGAATGTCTTGGGAAAAACATTACTAAATGGTTAGTTTCCTATAGAGCTTTCATTCACAAACACCCTGGTGGTGGTGAACTACACCGTAACAACAGCTGCCCTGAGGCAGTGTGACTGAGGGAAGGCTGCCATCCTACACCCATCAGCCCCTCTGATCACCACCAACATATATACATACTGTACATACAGTACATACTGTATATAGGCAAGGCTGATGAAGCCCCTTTCCCAAGGACACAATGGCAAAGTGACTTGGATAGAGCTGGATGTGAACCTCCAACCTTCAGATTAATAGATGACCTGCTTTACCTCCTGAGCTCCTACTTCCTGAAAGGAACTTTTTACCAGTCTCTGTTTAAAGCAGAAATAATATCAAATAATACCTTGTTGACCCGTTCATGTGTTGTGTCCACTGTGTCTAGATTCTGGGTCTGATGGTTGTACGAAAGCTACTGGATCTGATGTTCTCCCAACATGACTTGGCCTGGCTGGATGACCTCCTGCCAGACAAAGACAAGAAAAAGAAAGAGGATGACAAGAAGAAGAAGAGAGAAAAGAAGTCTGTCAAGCCAGACAGTGATGAAGAGGTGAGAAAAAGTGTTGTGGAACTAAACAAGTGCACATGTGATGCCCGTACCTGTTGACTCAACACTCCATTTGTGTAGCGTCTGAAGTCTCCAGTCAGTTTTTTCGGTGTTGGTTTGTTTTTGTTAGGATTCAGTGTTTATTTCTGTGTTTGTCACTCCATTTGTTGTGGATGTGTAGTTCCTGGTTTTGTTTTCTCTGACTAATACTGGATGTTTCTCCTTTCTGTCCCACAGTGTTGCTGAAAAGGCACTGTATAACACTTACTACAATCTTCTTTATGTTTGTCCTCTTGATGCATTTTATCTTCTCCTCCCACACTTTCCAGCATCATGGGAACAGTCTGTTTGCTCATTTGTTCTCATCATGTTCAGATAAGGCAGGTTATACTCTGTGTTTCTGTTACTGCTGACAAAAACTCTCAAACTTGATCCATAACAGGTTAAAAACTCGCACAATTTACCCCAAATATTCATAACTGTCTGCCAAGAAGTCTTCAGTTTTGGACCAGAGCTTTTTGAAACTTTTATGACCGTTTCTGTTTATTTAATTTATCTATTTTAACCAGTTACCAGTCAGAATTAAAGTGAAACATAATTCTGATTTCATTTCAGATTAATTTCATTATTTACAAGTTTGGGCTTCATCGTTTTAATTAATTTATTTATTTTTGTGGCTCATGTCCTCCTCCATGAATATTATTTGTCAGTGAAGATATAAAGTTAATTAAAAGAAAAAAATCTAAAAGTATATGCTAAATATATTTCTATGTGGTTTAGTAAACTAATTAAAAGAAGATAATTGTGAATGTAGTAATTATTGCTGTGGCAGATGAATTTAATAACTGACTTTTTGGAGGCCAACATATTGGTTAAAGTGTTCATGGCAGTGTGATTCACATTTATGTTTAATTAACGAGCTCTATGGCACTGCAGTAGGAAAAATATCACAGTAGCAGATTTATAAAGTACATCTTGCCTTATTATTGGAGGGATTTTTTTTATTCTGGGCTCTTTTATTCATTTCCATTCTTTAATTTTTGCAGAATAAGCTGTGCAACAACAAATCAAGGTTTGCACTTATAGTGTTTAGGACAATTAAAAATAGACAATTGCACAAAAATATAGTAGTTAATAACTTTGTAATCTGTACCTGCAGCAACTTTGTTTTAGCAGTGAGCAACTGACAGAACTATTATCTATTAGTTTTACAGGAGAGAGGGTTAACATGCTGTTAAACAAAGTTCTGATAGAGTTATGACCTTGAGCCATTTACCAACTTTTTGTCTCTTCTTCAGTTATTTAATTATCAAACATACGTCAGACTGAAAATAATGTACTATCAACAGGTATCTACAGAGTGCAGTCAGATGGTTTTATGCTGACAGAAGCAGGTCATGAGTATATACATCTGCACATATAACAGCAGCTTTGTAAAGTTTGAACATTTCTCTAGAAGATAAGACTGTTGTCATCATTTTACTATCATATACACAAGAATAAAAGACCCAGGTGAAAAAACACTTAAACAATCCTCAGTACATTCCTTTGAGATTATACTTCTCCCTGCATGCCAACTGTTTCCTGTTTTATTCAGCCCAACAGCTCCACCCCAACTCCAGTCATGATTCATATGGAGGCATTAGAACCCCCCTCAGAGTCAGACCTCACCTACGTTAACCCTTTCACCCAAAACCAAACCTCTGAGTGAGTACATCAACCATCTCCTCTTTTCCTAGTGTCAGTCATAGTTTTGTTTTATGTTTGATATTGTTTGTTAATGTGACAGATGGAGTGTAAATAAAACACTATATGCTGTTCAAGACCATCAAAAAAAAAAAAAATATATATATATATATACTGTATATAGTATATTTATTTGGATACAATAAAATGAGAAATTGAAGCTGAGAATAAATGACTGCCCCCTGGTGGCTGGTCCCAATACATCAATGATATAACTTTTTTGAAACTGACAAAAAGAATAATAATGATAAAAATACTGAACATAAAAACTTATGTTCCCCCATGTTTCAGTGTAGGTGATTCAACAGAATACATTGTCAAAAACAAATTAATGAAAGTGGCCTTGACAAAAATAAAGGTACCAATAGAAAGATTTAAAATAATTTGACCAGATGTCTTTAATCATGTGATCATTTAGCCTGCCTGCCTTTGATGAGGCACATCGGTTCTGTTTGGTATCATGACATGCACCACAATGAACATGGACCATAGAGAGCTGAGGAGAGAGTTGTCTCAGGAACTGGTAAATATACATTTGTAGAATAAAGATTTGTATTGTTCTTGATGTGAACAGAAGAGATCATTTTGCTGCTACAGTCACATCAACATCCATCCGTCATCCATCCATCCATCCATCCATCCATCCATCCATCCATCCATCCATCCATCCATCCATCCATCCATCCATCCATCCACCCATCCATCCATCCATCATCCATCCATCCATCCATCCATCCATCCATCCATCCATCCATCCATCCATCCATCCATCCATCCATCCATCCATCCATCCATCCATCCATCCATCCATCCATCCATCCATCCATCCATCCATCCATCCATCCATCCATCCATCTACCCATCCATCTACCCATCCATCCATCCATCCATCCATCCATCCATCCATCCATCCATCCATCCATCCATCCATCCATCCATCCATCCACGATCCATCCATCCATCCATCCATCCATCCATCCATCCATCCATCCATCCATCTACCCATCCATCTACCCATCCATCCATCCACCCATCGATCCATCCATGATCCATCCATCCATCCATCCATCCATCATCCACCTACCCATCTAGCCATCCATCCATCCATCCATCCATCCATCCATCCATCCATCCATCCATCCATCCATCCATTCATTTTCTGAACCTGCTTCTTCCTGCACATCAACATGATACTGTTTAATAATATGATCAGCTGTTCACATGAACATGAAGCTGCTTGGAGATGGTCATGGACATGTAACATGTTCTCTCTGGGGAGCTCAGACAGCTTTGGTCTTTGCTTTATCTGGTCCGTGTTCAGTGTGGTGCACACAGGGATACCAAACTATCCAAGATCTTGTTTAGATCCCTTTAGGCTGAACAGCTGATGAAAAGTTTGAAGACATCCGTTAAGGTTAAACACTTAATTTAAAATGCAACTATAATAGGAATAATAATCCATTTAGGGGGACCTACAAATCTGTTAATAATATTGAAAAATCATACTATTTTAGTATATTTATTTAAATAGTATATTATATATTATTTTAGCATTTATATTTATATATGTATAAAACATATGCTAAATATATTGTTTTTACTCATTCATAGAAAAGGCATGTAGATAAACATTAGACAGTTGCTTCAAATTAAATATCTCTTCAGGAGAATTTTAATCATGTCATAGAATGAGGATAAGGGTACCAACAGATTTGGATGTTTGGATGAGTTCATTTTCATCGATTAATTGACTTATTGATTATCCTCCCAGCCCTAGTAGTGTCTCAGTACTGGCTTGTCCGCTGAGATGTTTCACCCCAGGCCTCACTTGTGTCTCTCTATTAGCTTGAATCACACTAGAATTAAAAAAGAAGTAAAAGTAAAGTTAGAATATTTTGAACTTCTCAGGAAGTGCCGCGTTAAAACATTTATGGAGGTTTTATATGCCACTATTGCACCTTGTTAAAATTGCAGTACACGTCTGCATTTGTCCATGTCTAAATCCTGGATAATTACACCAGCTCCTCTAAAGCTCAAAAGAAAAGGTCAGTCATAAAGCTGCACAAATACAAAGAAGTGTAACATGAAAACTAAACCTCAGTGACTGAGAAATACATCTAACCATATTTGATCCATTTTATCACTCTGATTTGGACGGATTCTTAGACTTATCTTCATACCAATCAGTTTAAAACCAAAGTTTCACTGATTAGAAATCAGTTCAGATAGTTTTATAAATCTAATTATCTCTTTGTGTCTCTGTGTATGTGTTTACGTACTTGTGTGTGCTTGTTTTGTGTTGTTTTGTGTGCGTTCTCTTGGCTTCTGTTTGTTCTTCTTACAGGAGATGAACCTTTACTCAACAGTCACATCTGACCAAAATGAACTAGACCACAGGTACTGTGTGCTGAAACTGCACGTCCCCTACAGAGATCTGATATGTCCACCCGACAGGAACAATAGCTGGGACAACACCACCAGACCACCAAACACATAGCTACAACATAGGAGCACGCACTGCGCTCAGTTCTCTCTAACTAACTTGTATCATACAGAGATTTTAGACATTTTCAATTGTTGAATGTATTTAAATTGTTTTCAATATTTTTACATTGCAGATGAAGAGTAGAGGTAAAATATAAATAATTCCCTGTGTGCAGTGACGGATGTGCGACGTTGTTTGATTATTCAATGGGATGTTCAATGCCAGAGGATTTTAACGTTAGATGCTGTGAGCTGCAACTTGCACTCGTTTGCTCTCGTCTTCCTCAGAAGCTGGTTTCACAGAAATGTTTTAACCCTCAGCTTGTTCTTAGAATAATAATCTGATGCCAGTTTTCTCCATGTTGTGTAAACATTGTTCACATTTCATCATAATTTCTGTATAAATTGTTTATTAATGATTTTAAACAGTTTGGGCACTGCACAAATCAGCTCTAGCTGCCACGCCCTCGTGTTAATAACTCAGTGAAGGAAAATACAGTGTCACAGAGAGGAAATAGGTAGACAGACTGTAAACATACATGACACATACATGACACATACATGACAAACAGAAAGATTAGAGAGGAGTAAAGCAGCTGTAGAGACTCACTGTGAGATGAAGGAAAACAACATTCCTTCAGCATAACTGCACTACTCACAAAAAGTTTGAGATAAACCCCCCCCCCATGATGTTACATCATGATAGGAGGAGATTTCATTAGTGAGGCTGATTCATCGTCTCAAACAGTTTATTAAAACTAAATCCAACAACAGCTGGTGAGTAAACAACAACAAAACATGTCAGTGTCTCAGTAACGGGTCATGTGACCTTCAGCATCAGTTACAGCTTGATGATGTTCACAAGTCGACTTGTTGTCTGCTGAGGTGTGACATCACAGTCTTCTTGAAGGTCCTCAGGTCCTTCTGGGGTTCAGAGTCTCTACACGGAGACTCAGGTGATCCCAGAGGGTTTCTGTAGGATTCAGTGTCTGGAGAAAGTCCAGGTCCCCCAGTCTCCAGCAGCTGTCCCCTCATGATGAGACCTGGATGATCTGGATCCTTGTGGTCCATGAAGATGAAATGAGGTCTGTGTTGTTCATGCAGGGACACGATGACTAGATTCATCATGTTATTCAGGTAGTTTGGACTTGTCACAAAGCGTAGGACAGGTCTGTATCGACTAGACACACCTGTCCATACTGGGACACCTGTCTGCACTATAACACCTTTCCACACTATAACACCTGCACCACCAAAGACTCATCTGGTGACATCAGTGTCTCCTTGATGTCTCCAACATTATTGGTGTCCATCATTTCTGTTCAACATGAATCTA
The DNA here is from genome assembly GCA_006937955.1 of Pachypanchax playfairii. Taxonomy (NCBI): domain Eukaryota; kingdom Metazoa; phylum Chordata; class Actinopteri; order Cyprinodontiformes; family Aplocheilidae; genus Pachypanchax; species Pachypanchax playfairii. The sequence goes on along the minus strand of SSNP01000059.1, from coordinate 1,213,607 downwards.
CTTTCATCATCATCACTGAGGTCCACTGGTCACTCATCCAGTATAAATGCTCCCTGGTCCATTAGGACACCTGTACCTGGTGGTGTGTTCAGGTACCTTGCAGGTGGTCTAACACACTGATGTAAACAGGTTCTAATGGTCTGACGTGACACTCGGTTCCTCTCGGCTCCTTAAATGTTCCTGGAGTTGAGGGACCTTCATCATCTGGTTCTACAGGACTCTGTTCACCATGAAGCATCATCAGTGTGGGACGTGGACAAAGGACGTCCACTTCTATGTCTTTCTGTGACTCTTCCAGTCTCTCTGTTGAATCTGCTGATGACACTCTGAGCTCAGTAGCCATGATAAGTTGTTTATCATTATGAGTTCATGAGTTTATTATTATTACCGTTGTTAGAGAACAGGTTGTGTAAAAAGTCCTGAAACATTAAACAGCTGGACAGGTGTTTTCAGGAGTTTAGAGGTCACATGAAGGTCACCTGGAAAGGTCAGAGTGAAATTTACATTTTTCCTGAATATCTTGAACTTTTTGTGAGTCGTGTATGTCCAGCTCACACAAACAATGTTGCATCATGAAAGCCATTAATTACACACTTCCATAAGTTTTACATCAAACCCACTGCTGGTTTTCAAGTTTCATTAAAGATGCAGATGACATGATTGAGTTAAAGATCTGACATCCCATAAAACAAAGACCAAACCTTAGTCTCTTACCAGGCAGAGATACAAGATCTTTACTTTAGATCTGTTCTGTAATATAATCTCTTTCTTGTATCTTCTATTTATTTTCAACAGATCAGAGCAGAATAGAGATTTACATCTAAACGTTTCATTATGTCTGACATGCAGAGAAACAAACACCAGCTTTGAAATCACAAAATATTTGATTATCATAATCAATAAAAACATTATTTGTGAGCCTTTTCAGTTATCTGAGGTTTTGGTCAGTAAAATCACCAAATAATTTAATTTAATAATTTATTAACTCGGTTTTTGTTTGTTTGATTAATGAAGTTTGATTATTAATGTTTGATTAATCAATTTAGACATTTAATCCAATCAACACCCAGCTGGACTCACAGCGACATTTTCATTTATTTTAGCTGTATATAAAGAAAGTGATGATTTATTTCATGTTAATGTTGCTGAAAATAAAAGCCTGAACTCCAACAGTGGGATAACCATTAGGAGAGTCTTCTACGTGCACACACACACACACACACACACACACAGTCATGTCATGTGGCAGCAGATGCTGTAAGATTCAGTTTAGGTGTTTTTATGTGGGTTTTGTGAACTTGCTATGAGCAGTCACTCCACAGTGAGCGTGCACTGAGAGTAAAAATGTTCCATGACTACTGTTCCTCAGCATCACTCTGCACCTGAAGATCTCCTGTCCCCCCTCACCTGTCCACTCCCAGACGAGCCTCAACTATACGGACCCTCAGTCACTGCTGCCGCCATGCAAGCCAATTCCCCAGGTCAGCATCCAGCTGGAGTCAGACTGTGAGGAGTCTGACTTCTACTGTGAACAGCAGCGGTGCAACAGCTTGTCCATCCCTGTTGATTCAACATGGCTGCCAAAAACTCACAGGGGCTGTTACAGAAAGCTGCATGTTCCATTCAGTGACTCTGCAGCAGAAACCATTTTATAACTGCAGTCACTCTGAAAGGTGCAGATGCATACAGACAGCACTCTGCCTGATGTCTCCATGTGTTCCTGCTGTAAATTCAGCTCACACACACGAAGCACTTCTTCTGACTTAAAACAGCTTTTCTGTGAACCAGCATATGATTTGATGTACCAGTTTGCTGTTGTGACAAAATGTGCTGATAAATGTATCAACCCTCCTGAACCTGTGGTAGGCTTCAGAGATGCTGATTTGAAAATCTTTGTTTTCTAGAGCCTTTCAAGTTGTAGATGTAAAACTCCTAAAGAGTCATAAAAACTATTTTAAATTCAAATGTGTATTTTCTTTGATACGTCTAATAGGTTATAAAATAAATACTTAGACAAGGTGTTTTCACAGCCAATTTTTAGGAAAATGTAAAGGAGAAACAGTACACTATTAAAGAATTAGATTTATATAAATTAAATATAAAACCCATTAGGCCTCAACTCTGGATCAGATTGTGAGCATAAAGACATTCAGGTTTTAGGCACATTTAGCAGCGAAGATTTGGGATCAAATAAAGATATCTGTACCACTCCAGTTTCATGTACTCTTAAGCGCTTGTTGGAATTAAAAAAGGTAAAAGTCAAAGTTGCACAAACTCAAAATGCTTAAACTTTATTGAATTTTTTAAAGAGACAAAAAGGAATCGGTAACACCAGAATGAACGTGTTTTTAACACTGGGTTAAATGGTGAACATCTTGATGGTGAGAAGCAGGTTAGTTTCCTCCTCTGAGACGCAGGACCAGATGGAGTGTGGACTCCTTCTGGATGTTGTAGTCGGACAGGGTGCGGCCATCTTCCAGCTGTTTGCCAGCAAAGATCAGCCTCTGCTGGTCAGGAGGAATTCCCTCCTTATCTTGGATCTTTGCCTTGACATTTTCTATGGTGTCGCTGGGCTCCACCTCCAGGGTGATGGTCTTCCCAGTCAGGGTCTTAACAAAGATCTGCATGCCACCTCTGAGACGCAGGACCAGATGGAGGGTGGACTCCTTCTGGATGTTGTAGTCGGACAGGGTGCGGCCATCTTCCAGCTGTTTGCCAGCAAAGATCAGCCTCTGCTGGTCAGGAGGAATTCCCTCCTTATCTTGGATCTTTGCCTTGACATTTTCTATGGTGTCGCTGGGTTCCACCTCCAGGGTGATGGTCTTCCCAGTCAGGGTCTTCACAAAGATCTGCATGCCACCTCTGAGACGCAGGACCAGATGGAGGGTGGACTCCTTCTGGATGTTGTAGTCGGACAGGGTGCGGCCATCTTCCAGCTGTTTGCCAGCAAAGATCAGCCTCTGCTGGTCAGGAGGGATTCCCTCCTTATCTTGGATCTTTGCCTTGACATTTTCTATGGTGTCGCTGGGCTCCACCTCCAGGGTGATGGTCTTCCCAGTCAGGGTCTTAACAAAGATCTGCATCTTGGCACTACAGGAAAGGGGGAAAAAAATAAAATAAAAATTAAACACAGGCCTCTTGAATTACAAAGATACAGTAAAGAGTTTAAAGGTTTATCCCAAGTTCAGTTTTACTTTAAGACCCCAAACAGCTGGACTAGGAAAGTAGACAAAGATTTTCTACCACAAAAAAAAAAAAAAAAAAAAAAGGGGACAAAAACAAAATGTACTGGGCTTCAATAATTCTTCCGGTTCAAGATTTGCACATAAAACACCCATCAGGCTAAACATCTGATACTGACACAAGACAAGCATCTACTCTAATCAGAGTAAATCCGATGGGATTGAGACTTTACTGCAGCAGGTCACTGCGTTTTACTGAAATGCACTAAAATTTCTTCATTAGGAGGTGCAGATTACCTGCGCTGGAAATATAATTATCGTCAATATTGTGGTGGTCATGAACTGGAGGCGAAGGCGAAGGCGGCGTATCAAAAGACGGAGCTATCCGTTTTAATGACATTAACTCAGTCAAACAGTTTGATACAGAAAAAGACGTTGTTGTCTCGTCAGACTCGCTAACCACTCTAACTTGCTCCGGAATAGTACAAAACACATTACCACCGGAAATAGTTCAAATCAACAGTTTCCCCTCTATCCCCTAATCTTTCACATAGGATCCGTTGGTAGATTATGTAAACTCACCGCAATATATCAAACTTTAGGCCACACGCAGACTAAAGGTTATACAGCTACTGAACAATAAAGCTACGTCAGGTTAGCTGACGCCGCCTCTTAACAGAAAACCAGTTTGTACTGGAAACTTCGTCTTTAACGTGAAAGTAAAAGTGTGCTGTAGTTCCGCAGTTACGTTGTTCGACGAACTGAAGTCGAAACGGCTAACGACGCCCAAACAACCGACCTTCGCGTTAAAACTAACAGCTTACTGCTGATGTTTAAAGTGTTATCAACTCAAGTCAACTAAGAGCATAAATGTGAATAAATGTACAAGTTACCAAACGTTAAACAAGAAACTCAAGATAGCCTCGTTAGAGGCCTAGTTAGCAGTCATCGTGACTGACTTCCGAAATCATTTAAGGCAATTACCGTGATAAAACACAAATAAAAGAAAATACACAAAAAATTGCTTCCGAGTCAAGTTTGAAAACGATTAAGTCAAACTATTATACCTTAAAAGCAACTATCGTCTACTTCCAACGTCTGGCTCGTCCAGGGAGATAATATCACGTAACCGCCGCGCATGTCTATTTATATCCAAGATCTATGTATCCTTCCGCCGTTCCAACCTGTGGAACTACAAAACAAAGCACAATGATGACAAAGGAACCATATTTAAACAAATAAACAAACAAATAAATAAATAGATGTATTCAATCTAACAATATCGTTGATATTTATCAGTCTGTTTTTTGTTGTAATCACAGAACAGAGACGGAATGACTTTCATAAACACTGACGATAAAAACACACCCGTCCTTGTTCTCCCAGATCTCAGTGCCGCCTTGGTGGACCATGACATACTGTATTTTTGGACAGGTTTGAAAACTGGGTTGGCTTCTCTGGTCCTGTTCTTAACTGGTTTCGACCATATATCAAAGATCGACAGCCCCTGTGGCCATTGACAATTTGTATTCTGACAGAGTTTGGAGTTCCTCAAGGGTACATTCTTGGTCCTATTTTATTTCATTTTTATTTGCTCCTTCTAGTTCATGCAATTCAGAAACATAATGTAAAGTATCACAACTATTCAGACAATTTAAAGCTCAACATTTCATTATCCTCTGAAGATACTGCTCCTCTACACTCCCTTACACAATGTTTGCATGATATTAATATCTGGATGTCACATAACCTTTGAGAACTGAACACAGATAAAACAAACACTATTTTGTCTTACAGTCTTTAGGTATCAGAGAAGCACCTCCATTCTAAATGTTTTTAAAAAGACATTAACACTTTTAAACACTGCACCAACATATGGTTAGTTTTTACTGTTTTAATTTTTATTTTATTTAACTTGCTATTTCTTTTTTCAGCTAATTTTTGTTTTGTCTGTGTGTGAAAATGTGTTAGTATATGTTTAAATGTCTATATGGCTCAATTTTAAAGTGTTTTTTTATTGATATCACCATTCTTGCGAATAAAGATAAAATAAGATCAATAAAGTTTGATTTGATATTTAAAATTGACAAGAAATTATATATTGTTCATTTTTTTATTTTGTTCTTTTAAAGATGGTGAGATTTAGAGGACTTCTGAGACTTGTCAGTTTAAACCTGATGGAGAATGAAAAAAAATGATTACTTTTTTTTCTAAGGGCATCACTCCTTGAGCAAATACCTTTCTTTAATAATGGCCAAGCTGCGCTTAATGAACTTTGATATTTGAATGGAAAATGTCTGGCCAACTTTAATTAATATCCTTCAACTGCATCCCCTTTTATTTCATGGCATGTACTTGTTTTATAGATTTCCTCGTTAGAGTCTATTGTAACTTCCACAAACTCCTATTGCTGCAGCACTTATTATCTCAGTAACTGTGAGCATCAGTTGTGACTCTGAATGTCTTGGATCATTAAATGTATGTGTGGGTTGCACTGAGTTTCCTCAGACTGCCAGTTATTATCAAGCATCTGGTTAAAACCTTCTCAGCAGGAAAGCCTGTGGAAATCGCAGTCGTGGCAGTAAACCTTCTATTTCTATTAGAAATCATGCTGGTAACAGAAGGAATCATCCGGATGTTAAAGTAGGTTGGAAGTGGGGAAACGCTGTGGAGCAGAACTTGCTTCCCAGTCATGAGTGTACATTTGCAAAACAGCAGCAGAAAAAAAAACACATTTGTCAAACAGAAAATGAGTCAAAACTGCAACCAAGCACCAAAAACTAAGGTTGACGATTGAGATGACGATTTAGCTAATTTAGCTTGCATCACAATGACGTGTCAGAGTCTGAGGGCTCAGAAGAAGGTGATACCTTTACCTGCCAGCTCTCACAGGTAGTAAAAAGCTTTCTGAAGGTGCCTAAGTGGAAATATACTTATGGATTGTAAGGTTGTAATCTGCAGAAGTTCTGAATATTGGAGGACCTGAAACCTGCTCTTTTACGTATAAAGACGAAACCAGAGAATATGCTCCTGCCATTTGAAGGATTTCACTACTAAACTTCCCTGGGAAAGTTTACTGTATCTGAATGCCTGACCACTGATGCTGGAGGGGCAGTGTGGCTTTTTCCTTGTTCTTGAAGTGATGGATGATGGTTCAGAGCTGTACCTGCAGAGAAGTTCATGGGTCACTGGTACACAGGTACTGACCCAACTACTCTCAGGATGGTTGGGTGTCTCAGTAACACTTGTGCTCTTAACAAGCCAATTCATACGGGTCACAACAACTTGTAAGCCTTAAACTCCCAAACCAAGAAGGATGAATGTGAAATGTTTTCAAGAGAAAAAAGAAGTCCAGTAGCCTTTTGGGAAAAAAAAACTTTTTGGACTGACATGTTCTGGACAACTGAGAACCTACAAAAAAAAAAAAAAAAAAACACCAAAACAAAAAAACATTGTCTCAACCTCGTATGTGTCATTAAAGCTTTTGAATTTGGTGGTCTGAAATAAGGGCTGTCTTCACTAGAACTGACTGAGTGCAAACAGACTTTAATAGTTGACCTGTTTAAATGATGAGATAATGGAAGACACATGATTGATAGCATCCCCCACTCTATGATTTTGTGACTATAACATTAAATACATAAAATAATGTACATGCAGCCTACAGTTCCATAAAATCCTCACTGAGTATCTAGAAACAACCAGCTCTAATCTTTCTGTTCAGATATTTAAATCAAGTCGATATCTGTAACCTGACAGACACAAACTCCACACAGTTCCTACATATTAGTAGAACAGTTCCCCCATATATTAGCAGATGTATGACTATGCTTGCCTGAACACATTTAGAGTAATTTGTGTCAGAGGCACCTTTTAGTCATGTCAAGTCTTTTTCTGTCTGTCAGGATTTGTTTTACAAGAACCCAGAACATGACTGTAATTATTCCAATGTGCTAATATACCTCAGTGGTTTTCTTAAGTCACAACTGTTGAAATTTATGTTCTATCTATCTATCTATCTATCTATCTATCTATCTATCTATCTATCTATCTATCTATCTATCTATCTATCTATCTATCTATCTATCTATCTATCTATCTATCTATCTATCTATCTATCTATCCATCCATCCATCCATCCATCCATCCATCCATCCATCCATCCGAGAGATAGAAAATAATCTCGTGCAATAAAAGATGACAATAAATTCCATCAGAACACTCCAACGTTTACAAACAATCTTTTATACATTTTATTCAGATTTTACGAAGTACGTATTAAGGTCAACTGATAACATTTCTCCTCTTAAAATGAAAATGTACATTTATCAATTTGCATAAAATATCACATGTACAATACATCAAAATAAATACATCATCTGCTATGTTGATCAAGTTTGCACTTAAATATTGATCAGATAACTACAGCTATGCAATCCACATCTGGAACAGTGTTTTTCATTTTGCACTTTCATTGTTAGCTGGTTCTAATCAGAAGTCACTGGGGTCAGTCCATGGCGTTCCACTAATCAGACTGCATGTGAGACACAAGACACCAGTCCTCTGCTGGCTCAAAGGTTGTGTAAACTATATCTACCACTTAGCTACAGCTAAAGCCAGAAGACATTAGCTGGGAAAAAATCAACAACAAAAAATCTATGTTGGTTTGTGGTAACAGAGGGTGACTTATGAAGTGAAGTGTTACTAAAACAAACATATAAAAAAGAGAATAGCATCTACCCTACTTGTCTGTTAGTCCCCATTATAACCCTTGAAATAATAAGCCTTTTATTAAAAGTAAGTTTCTGCAGCATGTACAGAGTTGTCAGTATGTCACGTGCAGTAGACAACAGTCAGAGCAATCTCATTTTCAAGAGTCTGGGAGCAGTTCTTACAGCAGAAACCCACTTGAAAAAATCTCTTTAGGACTTCTTTCAAAAATGAATCTTCCCTTTATTACCAAAGTGAAAAGTAGAATTACAAAACAAGAACAAATCAACAAATGCTTGACACTTAACAAGTACACATTTACTGTGTAAACTGAGCTCAAAATATGAGGAAATTTGTGTTTGAATGAATAATTATTTGTTGTAACAATAAAAAGATTGTTTTTCTCCTTCTGAGCAACGCAACGCACAAGTTCAGCTAGCTGAACTTTTGACGCTCTTGAAGCGGTGCATCAACCAATAAGAGCGTCTCATTATGGTGATGTCACTGTACGTGACTTGAATGAAGCGGGAGCAGGAAAAACATCATTTCAACAATGGAGGACAAACTTATCACTGATGCACCCGACGTCGACGTTGTCTAGTTTTATTAAGCAATTAAAGTCAAGTCATTCTCTCAATATGATCCACCATAGTTAAGAACATACGGGAAGCCCCGCCTACGCGCTCTGTTCTGATCAGTATTGGCGGGCGTTACAAGCTTCAATGTACAACCGTCAAACTGGAAGCGTTGCTTGATGCTTGTAAAGCATCTGGTGTGAATGACCCATTACTGTGTTGCACCACACTGAACATGGACCAGAGAAAACAAAGACCAGAGCTGACCGAGGAGCTCAGGGAGGATTCTCCATGTTAAAGGAAAAAGCCAGTAGACCATCTACCAGCTTTATGTTCCTGTGACCACAGCTGATCATATTATTCAAAAGTATAAGGTTGAGGGAACTGTAGTCAACCTCCCAGGACGTGGACAGAAGAGGAAATACAACCCCAGATTAACCATTAAGCCAAGGCAACACCCTTCAAGCTAAACTCCAAGATCAAGGAAGAGTATCACTTTCTGACAGCATCATCCATCATTTTAAACCATAATGAGATAGTAGAAGAGCCTGAAGGGCTCCACTATTTATGTTTAAACACAGAAAAGCCAGTCTGGAATTTGCCAGTGTGCATGTTTATAAATCACAAGACTTCTGTTGGAATATATTTTGACCTGATGAGACAAAACTGTAAGTATTTGGCCAGAGATTGTTCTGTCTTTAATTTATTTATCAATGAAGGGTATCAACAAATGTATCTGTACATGAGTATACAGAGGGAGGTTGATCGAGGAAGCAGACTAACTTTTTTCTAGCGCGGTATAATTTGAACTTCTGTTACAGCAAACATGTTAATGTGTGAGCATAGCTAACATTGTATAGGAACTTCCATAGAGCAGCATGTAGCGCCCCTAATGGTGCGTTCACACTGGCCACTTGTCAACGTCAAGTAACGCTGATAACGCTCCAAATTTGACGTTTGAAGTTGAAGCTCATAACGCCTGCCAGTCAGAGCGCATAGGCGTTAAAGCTCGTAAAGCCTGACCGAAAAAGAGCGCGAAGGCGGGGCTTCCTTTGTTATCGGATGTTCGGAGCTATTGCGGATCATATTGAGACAGTGGCTTGGATTTATTTACTTCATAGATCTAGACAACGTCGACGTCGGGTGCATCAGCGCCGTTTGTGGATACACCCCATTCTTCAGATGCGTTCTGAGTTTGGTGAGTTTAACCATTTGCTCCAGGAGCTACGTTTGGATGAGGTTCATTTATCTTCCATTTTGGCTGATCCCGCTTCTTTCCGGCTACGTGCTGTGACGTCTTACGTCACTACGATGAGACGCTCTGATTGGTTGACATGCCGCTTCAAGAGCGTTAAGAGCGTCAAAAGTTCAGCTAGCTGAACTTTGACCTTTTCTAGCTTTTCAAGCGTCAACGCCTGAAACGCTAGAAAAGCTTGAAAAGTTGCCGCTCATAACGCTCACAAAGCGCCACAGAGCCGTTGACGTCTGTCTGACGCCCGTCCACCATAGACTTTACATGTAAACTTGCCGCTTATGAAGTTGATGGTTGGGCCGGTGTGAACGCACCTTTAGGCTCACACCTCAGAACTGCAGCAGATCTAATCTAATCTAATCTAATCTGATGAGGACATGATCACAGCTTTACAAAAACATCCTCTGCCCCATTTTCAAGTCAAAATACCTTCCCATTTTAGCGGTGATCAAAATGATTTGGTACCACCACAGAGATTTGCAAACTCCCTCTGAGGACAAAAAAACATGACGTTAAACAAGCCTGACAAGACTTCTGTGTCTTTATGTATTTGATAGCAACATCTGCTACCATCCAAATTTTAAAACAGTAAAGATGAAGTAGTGTACAAAACAGTACAACTACTAGCTGCTTTTTGCTTCAGTGGAAATTCATTATTGCTACAAAAATGTCCCATTTAATTAATTTGGGTGTTGTAATTGTAACTCTTATCTAGAGCCGAGGCTCTGAGGGTCTGGCTTGGGGCAGTACAACAGGCCTGTAGATAGTCTGGTGATTATACAGTCATCAACTCAAACGTATCAGCTCAACATTTGATCTCTTTATAACTTTCTACCTCTTCAGCTTAATGTCCAGATTTCAATTGGTTCCCTAAAGGCAGCACAGGAATTTAGGATTCTGTGAGTAACAAAGATGATTACAAAATACTCTTATTGTCTACTGCAGAAAAAAAACATAACATTTGTATCAAACATGGGATTCCACTTTAATGAAATTCTTGAGGAATTTTATTTCCTGGATTCTACTAAATTTATCGGACTTAAGAAAAAAAAGGTGGTTTTACTCCTTTATTCCACATTCGTCACACTGTGTCTTGTGCCCAACTCCTCTTCACCTCTTCTTCTGATCCCAGTCCTCACCAAACCCCTCAGTTCTTTCCCTTTGCACTTCATTATACATCATCCCCAATGGTCTGGCACTGATTACCATCTATCTCCTCTTTGTTTGATCATTTATTGTCGATTTCCTCTTATGTATATAAAAGTTCTAACATCAAAGGAGGAGAGAAAAGGATCAGTCACTGCGTTTTACGACAGGAGAGGCTGGACATCATTATTTGTATTTACATCGGCTCCTCCTGAGCAGAGTGGGGAGGGAAATGAAGAGTCCGCACGGGGGGTCGGCACAGAAATGTCTTTTGAGAGACTTCTCATATCGATACTTCATATTCACGAGTGTCCTGCTGACAAGACAAAAAAAGGAAAAGACAAGTTTAAAGCTTTAGATTAAAGATTTGGAGAATTTGATGGTGAATGTAAAGCAAAAGTCTTTTGATTTCAGAGATGCTTACTCCTCCTGTCTCATATAGCGGGTTGTCAAACTCAGTCTCCACAGTGATCTGTCGGTAAGGGTGCGGGTAGATAAGAGGCAGTCTCAGGTTGGAGTTATATCGGCACCTGTTAAACAAAATGAAAATACAGCACAAATAAATTTAATTCTGTTGTTATAGGTTCTTCTCTTTGTAGTTTTTCTGTAGCAAATAAAAAAAAATACACTCGAAATGACATCAAGCTAATTTGTAGAGCCATAAAAAGTAATATCTTAATTAAAAACCTCTTGTTTATATTGTATACTGTACATCTTACAGCACATTGTTTTTTTCCAGGGTTGTGGATTTTTGAAGCAGTTTGATTTATTTTTTATTTTCCAGGCAATTTCCTGTAACTGTATTTTGAAGGTTTTTGTCATCTGTTACTGGTTTCCTGTTATGTCCTTAACTCTCAGAAATAGAGGTATGAGACAAGAACATTTTTGTACATATATGTACATTTTTAAAAAATGCTCCCTCAAACATACAATATTGGTCTTTAAACGGTCAGAAAAGTATCTTTGAGGGTTCAAACTGATACAAATTTATACCATTTCAACCTACTGCACCTGCAAGTAGCCTGACCAAGGCTGGTTCATCCATTTTATTAAGTTTTATCCATCATTTTCAAATGTTGGTTTTAGACTTCAAGAAGTGGCATAATTTTACTGTTTTACTGGAACAACTTCATTTTTATTTTTTATTTTTCTTATATTAATCCCTCGTGGGGAAATTTGGCTCTACATTTGACCCATTGAACAGCGCCCAGGGGGCAGTTGCGGGTTCAGTATCTTGCCCGATGATAATTCGACGTAGCTTGCCGGCACTGTTGATTGAAACCGCCATAAAGTACCAAAATGGACCTGGACTAAAGGGTCCCTTACGAGAGACATTCCTGTACTCTTTAGTCCAGGTCCATTTTTGTAACTTATGAAGTCGTTCCAGGAAAACGGTAAAATTATACCACTTCTTGAAATCTAAAACCAACATCCAAAACATAATACAGTGGACAGCAATTATATGCACGACCTCGGTGCCCTGCAGTTTTGTGCATATAAGCGTTGTGCGTATTTATCCGTCGGTAATTCGTCTGCAGCCATTAGCCTCCACAACAAGAACAGACCTTGATCGTTATTATTTTATTATTGTCTTATTATTGTTTTTATTGATGGACAAAGAAAAAAAAAAACTACTACAATGTTGAATTTCCCTTCTGGGATAAATAAGGTATTTTTCATTTTTCATTTCATTTAATCTACTACTAAACTGGTAAATGTGTAGGATGCACATGTACCAGTTTAGTAGTAGATTAAATTTCAGTTTATGTGATTTGAGTAGGTTATTGAAGGAGAACAAAAATATTTATTTCATAGAGGAAAGAAACAGAACAAGCTGTGTGTGGATGCATGTGTAGCTTTTGTTTTATTATTTTACACTCTTACATTATTATTGTCTCAGTCCACCCCTGGTCCTGTGTTCCCTGGGTCCTGTGTTCTGATGTGTTCCAAATTTAGCTAGAATAAAGATGTTTTAATCTGTGTTCTGTAAAGTTTATCTCACGTTGTCCCCAATCAGCCCAAACTTTGAAAACTGGACTCTGTTTAGCCCATCTGGTTTTGTCCAAATTTACCCAAACAAATACCTTCAAAGCTGGGTCATGTTCCGCTCTTCTCAGTGTTGTTTAAATCAGCCAACATTGTAAAATCTGGCTCGTTTCACTTGTATGATATGCAAATTAGTCCAAACAAAAACACAAAAATGTGTCTGTTTTGTCCTTCTGGTGTTTGAAATAGTCCAAATAAAGTCATTTAAAGTTGGACACTGTTTAACCAGATAATATAGAGAGGAAACTGAAAACTGAGAAACATGTATTTGTGTTTATGCCACCACCTTTGAAAATGTTCTTTGCATGGTGCAGTTGGATATTTCACAAATAGACTGATTACACAGGTCCACCACTGAATCACATTTAAATTCAATGAGCTCCTGGAATGACCCGTTTTCCCACAAATATTAATAGAAGCAGGTTGAGCTGGAAGTTTCTTTCTGTTGAAGGGAAGTTGTGTCATGTTTTGTCCTGTCATGTCCCCTGTCTGTCTGTTTTTAGTGTTTTCCACACCTTTTCAGTTTAGTCTTCCCTGATGAGTGTTTTTATTGGGGAAGTTTTGTGTATATTTAGGTTCTAGTGTGAGTGTCTGTCTGTTCAGTCTCAGCTGTCCTGTGGTTTATTAGTCTGAGTCTGGTATTAGGTTGTTCCCTGACATTTAGCTCTCACATTTGTTATTTTCCTCCAGTGGGTCAGTTGCTTATATGTTCTGTTTTGATTAGACAGTATGTGTGTGTGTGTGTGTGTGTGTGTGTGTTTCTCCTCCTGTCACTCCACTCACAGCTTAATTACTTCTTGTTTTGCACCTGTCTGTTTGGTAATCACACTCACTCCCTCACCTGTTTAAATCCTTGTGTGTCTCTGAGTGGTTGTGTCTTGAATCTGCTATGCGCTTCTATACTCCGTGTCTGAACCCGTCTGCCTGTTTTTTGAACAGCTGTGTGTTTTGATTCTGAACTGATCACGTCTGTCTGACCCTCATCAGAACGTTTTGCTTGTGTTTTTTTTTTGGATTGCCTGGCTTTGACCTGTTGTCGGACTCTGGCCCAGCCTCTGCCTGCTCCTCGTGTCTTTCTGTGAGTGCTATGCCCATCATCTGTCCCTGATCTTTAAATCACCTGTTTGCAGCACTTTTGTTTAGTGATTAATGAAGATGTTTTTCCTTGTTTAGTTTCCTCTAGCAACACCTACAGCTTCCACCTCAAAATACTCCCTGTATTTTGGTTTGAATCAGTGTTCTGTCAGACATCTCCATTTGGTCCAGAACGTTCCTGCTCATTCTGCTAACCGGTACAAAGCGGACTGAGCATGTAACCCCGGTGTTAGAGTCTCTTCACTGGCTTCCTGTTTTATTCAGGATCCAGTTTAAGTAAAGTGTCTTAGCAGCCTAGCGTCTTCTTATCTGTCAGAACTACTGGTAACCCATATTCCTGCCAGAACCTTGAGGTCCAGCTAACAGATTCTTTTAGTGGTTCCAAGGACAAAACTCAAATCTCGAGGCTATAGAGCTTTTTATGTGGCAGCTCCTGCAAGAAAAATATGTTTATTCTCTCCATGATTTTATTATACCCTACCATGTAAATATCTAAGTGTTTAATCTTTTAGTACATGAGAGCTATGAACACGTTATTCTTTCCCATGATAGAATTAGAAAGGTATTCTTTGATCTGTAGAAACTTCTGCTCCAAGATCTATGTGCCTCTACGAGTGAATCTCGCTTCAAGATAAGAGCCAACGTAATAAATTCTGATCTGCGTGTGTGCTGCTCCAGTGTTTTGTTGGTTCAGCATACTTTCTCGAAATAGCATACCAGAAGGTGAGTTTTATAGTGTCATCTGTTGTGATATTATACTTTATCAAAACTGAATACCGGTGTTTATAAAGTACCTGGTTTAATAAAAAAATACAGTTTATACAGAAGTATGATGTTTTTGAAGGATCATTGTATTCTGCTTGCCGGAAGTTTGTGCAATTCTAGAGCTCTTCTTGTTTGTTATTTTACTTGAAAGTGAGTGAGTCGCACTTTAACTTTGCAGGACTTTACGACTTCACTTGGTAAGAATAAATAAAAATAAGCATAAATAACACCATATTTATTAAAAATAAGCATAAATAACACCACATTTATTAAAAAATAAGCGTTAATAACACCCGATCGAACATATTACGGGACTTTACGACTTCACTTGTTAAAACTAGTTTATTGAAAATGTCTGTCAACAAGTCTTATAGTTGTAGAAGGCATGTAATTAGGTAGTGTGTATATAATATGCTACAGAACACACCAACACGATAAAATACACTGACGCTTATATTTTGTTATCTGAGCTGCCCCTTGTATGCTCAAATGATGATCCGAATTTTAAACATGCGCACTACCACAAATTTCACTGCTGCGCATTCACATTAACCGAAGGTACGCCATTCTGATAGGTATGCTGTTTTCTCAGAACACCAGGACCAAGAAACACAGTGGTGGGAAAATCAATATGTGACTTTGTTATCTATTAAATAGTGACGGATTTCGCGAACCTCCCTATAAAGTATCCAATTTTTAATAGCTACAACAACACTTTAATTAATAAAGATTAATAACGTATTTTTGTCAAGTACATTTTTAAACATTATATCCCTTGTCTGAGGGTTTAACTGCATTTTCCCTGACAGCTCCCAAACATTGGAACGGTTTGCCTTTTAATATTAGGTCTGCCCAAAACTCTACTGAAGACTCATTTTTATGAACTGGCTTTTACTCAGAGTTAAACTTTACTATAATTTGTTTAAGCTATTATTTCATTATTCTGCTTTTTGAAATTTGACTTCACTTGTTTATTTATTTTTATTATTATTATTATTTGGTCAGTTTGGTCAGTTTACAAATCATTTAAGTAGTGCTGTCAAACAATTAAAATATTTAATCGCGATTAATCGAATTTATGTCCAAGTTAATTTGCAATTAAGCTTGATTAATCGCACATTATCTAGTTCAAGTGTCCCTTGATTTCTTTTTTGTCCCAGTTATTTTTTTTTCTCATTTTAATGCTCTTATGGAAGAGTGGATCGGCTTGCTTTGTGCAAATGTTTTTATTGAAAAAAA
>SSNP01000059.1:1174127-1188133 GCA_006937955.1 Pachypanchax playfairii | reverse complement strand
CTGCATGGAGGAATGGGCCAAAATACCAGCAACAGTGTGTGAAAACCTTGTGAAGACTTACAGAAAACGTTTGACCTCTGTCATTGCCAACAAAGGCTATATAACAAAGTATTGAGATTAACTTTTGTTATTGACCAAATACTTATTTTCCACCATAATTTGCAAATAAATTCTTTAAAAATCAGACAATGTGATTTTCTGGATTTTCGTTCCTCATTTTGTCTCTCATAGTTGAGGTATACCTATGATGAAAATTACAGGCCTCTCTGATCTTTTTAAGTGGGAGAACTTACACAATTGGTGGCTGACTAAATACTTTTTTGCCCCACTGTATGTGATCACCAACATAAAGTAACACATGATTCAAACGTAAAAGAAAAATGATACATCCTTTGACTTTTAAAATTTGTAATCCTAAAACGTGGTGTGCACTAACATTCGGCCCCCCTGAGTATTACTTTGTAGAGGACTGAAAGTTTCTTCTAGATTTGCACTTTTAGACACTAAAACTGATTCTTCTTGGTGATATCTGAACAACACAGTTCCGGTCTTTAAAGAGTCCCTTCCTTTAAAAACGTTTTTTCTGAGGTTTATGTTGAATATTTTAGCTCCACAGGTGTTCTTACCTTCATAGTGGGTGTGAAAACAGGTCAACAACTTCTCTTTCAGTTTTAATCTCTCAAACTACGCAGGTGGTGATAAAACCCGAGTTCTCCCGAGTTCTAACGGCCTGTATCTGTTTCATCACAACTCCTTTGTTAGTTAGTATTCATCAGCTCCTGCAGTTGAAACCACGCCTAGCATGCTGCTGGCTAAAAGCTGTTAGCATAAGATGTAGCAAACAGGAAGAGAGAACGTCTGCTGTTGCCATGTGCAGCAGGGCAGGAAATAGTATACCTTGCTCTGATAGGTTAGTTTGTTAGCCAATCAGAGTCCAGCAAATTTGAATAATGAATATGAACGAGCTGCTGCTTGAAGCCTGACGGAAGGAGCCGGAACCACCTGAATTTTAATGCATACAGATTGAAAGGTCTGTTAATCAGTGTTTCCTGATGTTTTTTATATATCAAATGTTTCATATTACTGGTTAATACTTAAGAAATAACCACAAAGTCATGAAATTTGTATGAAATGGTTTTTTTAAGTCTTTTTCAGCCTCAAACAGGTTTTCTTCATGTCTTACTCTGTTTTTATCCCCATCCACCTTCTAATCAACCCTGAACATCTTCCATTACCCTGCTGAAGAAAATCCTCCCCACAGCATGATGCTCCCACCACCATGTTTCACAGTGGGGACGATATGTTTAGGACATGCAGTTACTTTTCCAGCACACAGTGTTTTGCATTTATGTTTAGTTTTGTTCTCATCTGGCCAGAGAACATCCTTCTATGTGTTTGCTGTGTCCCCTACATGGATTTTGTCAAATTGCAAACGGACTTCTACTGACTTTCCTCTATAAAGACCAGATTTGTGAAATGTCCAACTACAATCTTTCCTGTTGACAGATTGTCCCATCTGAGTGGTGGACCTCAGCAGCTCCTCCTGAGTATTTGGCCAATTCTTGGATTGATGTTGTCTTTGTTTGACCTGCTGGTTTAGGTGGATGGACATGTCTTTGTAGGTTGACAGTTGTGCCATACTTTCTCCAATTTCCAGCGATGGATTGAACTGATTTTTCCAAGATATTCAAAGCTGGAGATTTTGTTTTATTACAAAACTGCTGGTTAGCTTCTCAATAACTTTTGAGATCTGTGGTCTGTTTCTTGTTCCTGCTGAAAACATGCAAACCACTTCTGGTTTTGATTTTTAAACATTTTCCTTCCACTTACAATTTATGTGCTACTTTGTGTAGCTCATTCACATAAACTATCAGTAAAATACTTTAGTGTTTATGGTTGAAACAAGACAATATGTAGAAAACTTTAAACAAATACTTTTGCATGTCCTAAAGAGATGAAAGGATTTAATTCAGTTAAGTTTTCATCATAGTGCCTGTGTTCATAACACAAGTAATTTAAAGGTGCTATACAGAAACAGCAATGTGATGAAGGCAGCAGGAAACACAATAATCTGTGTCCTTCAGTCCAGACCTGCAGTTACAACCTACTGTCTCCTGCACAGACGGGCCAAAGGTGCAGGGAGACAGTTAGTAAGTAATGTTGCTGCATCATTACAAATCTTTTTAACATAACTTTTAGGCGACGTCTCATCTAGCCATCGTTACATTATAGACCTACTGTAGTTTAAAGGATCTTATCTATAGTTTAAACCAGTTTGTTCCATGTATAGTATTGAAAAATAACACTCATCTGTTGTGTCTTTAATTTTACAACCTTAAGACAAAAATGTGTTTGAAAATTACATGCACTATAAAACACAAAAAGCCATTTTAGGCAAATGGTAAAACCCAGGTGTTGTTTTCTGAGGACTTAAAGGTGTTAAAAATAAACAATCCTATTAACTGTAGAGCTGGTGTAGAGAAGAAATCATGATTCCCAAAAGTCAGTTAATACTGGTCCTCTGCAACATTTAAAACAACCTCCCCACCATCCAGTTTACTTACTGAGCTGACAGATCAGCTGATGAACCTGTAACCTTTGGTCTGCATGCTGCACTGAACCGGTTAAAACAGTTACGTGAGGAAGATTTTTGCTGAAACCAGTTCAAAATTACACACAATCATACCAGACATCCTGCCTGGTGAATACATGAATACATTGACTGACTGGATTCTTCACCTTCAGTTCAATCACACTACACCGGCTCCCTGCAGGGCCGCATGCTGAGGCCGTTACTATACTCACTCCATACTCGAGACTGCTCACCAGGACAGAACTCCCTAATGTTTCTGAAGTGATGAAACAACTAATGGGATAGTTTATGAGACTTCTTATTTTTGTCATGCAGCAACAATTTAGATAAATATTTTATTGTAAAGTGTGTTCTGTAGTTTCAGTAACTGTCTGACTGAAAATGTGTTAATATTAGCAACTGATTACCACTAGGTTAAAGTTCATTTAACAGGGTTATGATTAACCTATGCCGCTTTTCGACCGACAGAACGCGGTGCGGCTCGGTTCATTTTAGCCCCCTGCGGACCCTTTTCCACCGCCTTTCTCGGGTCTTAACTGCGTCATTCTGCACCAACCCGACCTCTTTTTTCAGACCACCTCCTCGGTGGTCCGAAGCGGCCCAAAGCGGGTCCACACGCCCACCTGTCCCCTGATTGGTCCAGTAAACTGCTACCATTGACACAACTACCTACGTAGTGGTAGCCCCTGATTGGCCCGGCTGTGTGTGGTGTTCATGTGGTGTGATATAGAAGCGCTCCCGCACAAGGCTTTAAAAAAGCTCCCAGCAACCAGACAAATATTTTATTTTAAAATACAATTGACTTTGGACAATGGCGACTTCCTCCACAAGAACCAAAAATCAAACCAACCAAAATGAACCACAGACAGAGTGCAAAGTACAAAAACACACGTATATCCGCCATTGTTGTTGTTGTTTCACGCGCTGTGACGTCGCGGACAAAGAATTTTGCTCGCCACTTTTCATAGCCAGATGGGCACGCCCATATCCCCACTTACGTCCGCTTTATGTTTCCACCACCTCAAGCGAGATGATCCGCGCTATACTGTACCGCTCTCAAGCGCGCCGTGCTGATTTGTCGGTGGAAAAGTTAAAACTAGTTTAACTATAAAAACAGAGGTTTTCTGCAAATTACATATATAAGAAGTTATCTTCTACTGATGTTAGAACTGAATTTGCCCACAATTCCCCAGGAAATATGATTAAAAGCACCTTCACTGGACTTTACACGTATCCACTTTCAACAGCTGTTTATGTTTCACATATTTGGACAACAATGTGTGTGACAGTCACTCTCACCCATATAGTTGATGATGAAGCCTTCGCCCTTTCCAAAGACGAGCCCAGCAGGGTCTGAATGAAAGGTGATAGTCAGATCTGGTGTGATGGAGGATAACTTGAAGGGGCTGCTGCCTCCGACGTAGCGCCCCAGGATACGAGTTGTGACTTCATCACCATCAGTGATGGTCAACATGTCGCTGTCGCTGATGTTCAGTCTGAAACCAGCAGAGTGAGGCCATGACATAGACTCAGAACAGTAAGAGATTCAATCCAACTGTGACAGAAACCAGTTGAATCTGTTTACAGTTATTACATTGAAGTTATGTTCAGTGTAATTTATGTTGAGTAGAAAACAGATGTTTGAAACAAGCAGGCAGCATCATGAGGTAACATCTAAAAATAATAAATCACTGATTTAAAGTTAGAGTTTTTCTGTAATCTTCAATGGAAAAAGTAAAGAATTAATGATGAATCCTTGATTCAGACTAAGAATGGCCTCTGTGAATGATCGGACTGTATTTTAAGTTTTCTTGGTTTGTTTTGAAACGGTACGTTTTGTATATCTTCCTCCTCTTTTGACAGTCTGTCTCTCTATTCATTTCAGTTTTAACATGGGCCATGTCCCAATACCCACACTGCACCCTCTTCCACGTCTTCCACGAAGTATGCCCAGAAGTGCACATAAGGGTTCGAAGTGCGTAGTGAACAAGTGCACATATTAGCAGTATTGGGACAGTGAGCACTACGTGCCACAGCGTTCGTTCTCCATGACAACCAAAATGGCGGTACCGGTCGCTGTATGCGCTATTTTGATACTAGAAATAATTTTATAACTCCAACAAACATTTATTTTGAGGAGAATGAAGCGCAGGAACCAAAGGAGGTGAATAAGACAGGACAAGTGATTAAACTGTTAGTGTATCATGTCTGAAAACACACGTCAGTACCGTTATTAATTAATTATATTGTTTATCAGATAGGTGACACATCTATCCAACAGAGAATCAATCGATTGTAATTATACATCTAGATAATAAAATAAAATATTAATTATTTGCAGTCTACACTTGAGAAAATGTTTCTTTGGTCTGGATGATTCCACCTCCTACTTCTTCTTCTTCCGTCAAAATTCCAACGCAGCAATGCATTGTGGGTAATACCCTTCCCTGAAGTCGGCTCTAATGCGGGTTTCGGTGAAGTGCGGATCAAGCGTTCGAAAGAGGCGGAGCCAAGGGCACAACTCTCCACTCTTGGAGAATCGGGACACCCTACGCACTCGCGCCCCTCATCGGGAACGCGCATTTGAAGGGCGCAAGTGCGCAAGTGCGGGTATTGGGACAGGGCCGTGTCCCGATGTGTTTCCCTAGATGCTTAGTGAGATTTCCTGTGACTGAAACTTTTGGTTGTCATGTATTTGCCTTGCCTTTACAATATAATTAGATAGTACATGTAAAAAAAGAGAAATGTCAGTCAATTCATCCGTGCTGCCAGGCACCCACTCACTGAGCCTCCACGTCTCTACTGACGTCTTTAATTACACTATTCAGCCAAACCTAATACTAAAGCAAAAAGTTGTCATGAGTTGTGTACTGGTGTTTTTTCTTACAGTTGTACATCAAGCAGAACCCGCTTTTCCTCGCCAACATGTATCCTCCAGCTACAGTCCTCTCCTTCTCCGTACCACTCAGGCCAGTTTGGAGATAGAATCACTCCCCCTGACCCGGTCAGGTCCCCTCCACACTGGGCTATGGAGGCAGAGATCAGATAGAAAACAAAAGAAAAGGTTTGCTGCGAACAGGACTTAAAGGTCATAAAGAAATAGTTTGGACCGGTTTTTGCCTTTTAATAAAACATCCTTTTTATATCAATTTAGTATTTAAGCAAGAAAGCTGCTGGAACCACATAAATAAACCAGTGTTATGATGATGTCATCAGCTCATTAGACTTTAAACACAAACAAACAAATAAATACATAAATGCCATTAGTTTGAGAATGGAATGCAGTGCCAAGGTTTTTTCATGATTCTGGGGTCTTTTATCATGTTCTGTTTTCATTTACTTCAGTTCTTATTGCAGGTTTTATTGTGTCTTTGTTCTCAGTTTCTCTTAGGAATCACCCACAGCTGTAACCACACACCTGCTTCTCATATCAGCGACTAACCTCCAAAATCAAGCTTCCTGGTTCAGTGTTCACTGTCAGACTGTCTTGATTCCATATCAAGTCACACCCTATACATGTATTTATTAGGGGTGTAACGGTACACAAAAATCTCGGTTTGGTACGTATCTCAGTTTTGAGTTCACAGTTCGGTTCATTTTGGGTACAGTAAGTGAAAAAAATAAACACGAAACATAAAAATTGCTTTTTGTTAAATTTGCAACTTTTGCAAACAATGGTTTATATATTTTCTTATAAAAATGAAACATTAAAACATAAAACAACATATAAAAATAGAAATAAAAAATAGAATACTGCTCAAAGGTGGTATATGGAAATTGAACAGAGTAACACAGAACAAGGCCTTCAGCCATCAGGCTTATTAACCCCCCCATGAGTTCAGTTCACTAATCATACTCTCCAGCCCCGCTGATCAGACACTGAGTTCATAGTTGCCCTGCAAGCAAACCAAAACTTCCTGCAGTCCCTCTTAAGATCCTCTCTCCCCCTCACACACCATCCTACACGCCCCACTTATCCAATAACAAAAAAAAGCAATAAAATCCTCTGTGGTGTGTCTTCCAGTTGAAGCTCCTCCACTTCAGCAACATGCTGCAGCTACGTGTTACCTAGCTGCTAATAGCTGCTAATAAAAAAGTTTCCACACAGAACTTGCTCGTCACATGGGAAACCCTCTATAGCAAGTAAATAATGTATATAATCACCACATGTCCCCGGTGCTTCCAGCTGCTTGACCTGCAGACTCCACAGTACCATCCTCACTGTGCTGGAGTATTTACGGTATTAGACAACCCAAAATGGTGCCTGCTGCCCTGCCAGCTATTGGCTGGTAGATGTAAACAAAATGCCAACGTCGTGCCCGTCAAAATTGATATTTTATAATATTTTACTTCAAATATAATTTTTAAACATAAACCTGTATCTGTCCTCGCAGATGAACCGTATCCAGTGTAAGCCAGCCAGGGAGGGTCTTACTGCTCTCATACTATTTAATAAACATTGGTATTCTTCCCTACAGAGATCCCCGTTTCAGCCAACTGAAACAATCACATGTAGTGTGTAGTACATGAAGTTTGGTGGATCCATTTAGAATAAGGATGAAAAGACGTTACCTTTGCAGAGTGGCTCAGTGTCATTCCAGTACGGATCCCTGGCACTTATACACTCAATTACAGGGGGTCCTTGCTCTAGGGAGTGGCCCGGGTCGCAGGTGAACTGAACCACAGTTCCAACACTGTACAATGGGTCTGAAGTCGTGAAGTTTCCATTCTGCAGGTATGGCTCATAGCAGTGACCCCGCTCAAAAGCTGGAATATGAAAAGAAAAATATGCTAATTTAAATCATATTAGAGAAAGGTATCCTCATCATTATCATCACCATCACCATCATCATCATCATCATCATCATCATCATTATCATCATCATCAGTATTTTTTCTTCAATAAGCAGTTTTTGTTATCTCTGTAGTGATGACCATGGGACAGTCTTATGATTTCTACAAACAAGGATTTTAACGTGATGTTAAACGAAGAATGTTTCTCTCCATAAGCAGAGACCTTCAACTGGTCGTAAATTATTGGAACCCAGGACTGACATATGGAATCATTCAGTCATTTCACAATCTGTTATTATTGTAAATATCTGTAAATAAATCCCCATATACTTTTAAAGTACTGTGGTCACGCCAATGTCCATCCATGTGAACTCAAGATCGTTAACAAAGCTGAGATCTTAATACAACAGGCATAAAACTTGAGCTGATGGTCACTACTAGTAATTTCTCAATTTCTATCATTATTATGTCTAAGTCGAGTTGAAGCTACATGTCTGTGGCACATCTGTGTAATTTTCATTTTCCCGTATCTGTAATCAGATTCTGTGGAATTCATGGAAAGATGGTTCTTAGGTTAGTTTGTATTGTCACTGATAGGATTATTATAATGAAGTGAAATTTTCTATCTCTTAGCAACTTCCCATTGCCAGAAAACTAGAGACTTTAGCTCTCATCATGATGATAGGCAGCTCTGTTTCCTGGCAGTCCAACAGAACTCAGCTTGGCAGAACATCACGTAAAAATAAACTCAGCTTTGGTGCTGTTTGTGTGAGAATGACTCAGTAATGAATCTTAGTTTAAGCCGTGCTACAAGACGGCTGCACATAAGATGTCAGCTCCAGTACCTTCAAAGCGGATGTTAAACCCTGTGTTGTGGTTTGGCTGATCTGTGATGAACTGGATCCTTACAGATGGACCTTCACTGATCACGCCTTCAAAAGGTATCTGACCTCCCCGACCTGAGTCAAACAGCACCACAGAACCTGCATCCAGACCGCTCCACAACACCAGCCTGCAGGGAAACAAACATTTTGTGAAAGAGAAACAAGATTTATTGTTCCAAAATAAGAGACTTTGATGTTTTCACAAAGTTAAACAATGACTGCATGATAATGCTTGGAAATTAAGATAATTATTTGCAACTGCATTCCAAGGAAACAAGTATTTTACTTCATTAAGGCCCAGTTTTACAAACACTGTATTGCTTAAATGTTTTGTTATAGTATTTACATGAGTACATCTACTATCTGCTGCTTTTCAGCATCAGATTGACAAAGCAGTAGTGTAGTAATAGTAATAGTAAAGTAGTGACAGTAATATGCTGCTGGTGTTTGTGTGTTAGATCAGTCGTCCTCGCTCCACAATCTAAAGATGAATTTCTATTGCAAGTGGAACAGGAACAAAAGTGATATAATAATGTTTTCTCATATGAACTTAACCACACAGAGGTGCATATTTATATGCATATATATATAATTGTCAGTGTAAAGGTACTGGTTAAAGCTCAGGTGAGTTACTAGTCCATCATGATAAATGAATCAAACAAACCTTCAGTTTGTTTGCAGGTCAGGACTCGTTGAGCCCCTGGACCTGAGATGAGTCCACGTCTTCCATCCAACAAATCTGTGTCCTTACCTGTCTGTTGGTCCCAAGACCAGTCTCTCCAGGTGCAGGTGCAACCTTTGGTCTTTAGGTGCCTCCAGGGACCAGGAGCAGGAACGATCCAGCGTGGCATTAGGTCCATGGTGGGGAGATGGAGAGAGAACCCTCCCCACTGTTGCATTTTTCACTGTGCCTCCACAAAGAGCTACAAGACGGAAAGATGAATGTTGTTTCTGGAGCATATTTTACAAAGTGTTTCTCTCATACACACACTCGCGTGCATGCACATATGCACACGCGCACACACACAGGGATGACCAGTGGATCTGTATCTTGTTGAGATGACTGTGTAAAGGTGTACAGACAAACACACCCACTCACCCCTGCAGGTTGGTTCTCTGCCACTCCAAACTGGCAGGGAGGCATTAAGGCAGGTGAGCTGCGGCTCCCCCTGCAGGTGGTAACCCATGTGACAGTGAAAGTGTGCAATGCCACCAGGGAGCAGATCCAGTACTGACACTTCCCCAAAGTGAGGCCTCTTCGGCAGCGAGCAGCTCAATCTGAAGACTAAAGAAATTCAGACAAACCATCTTTTGACCAATGAAAAACAAATAAACATGCTTCTTCTTAATAAGATTTACAAATAATATAACATTCTAACATTAAAATGAATTAATTTATCTAGAATTTAAAAACTGTGTAAAGTCTTTATGAGTTGTTTGATCCCACCTCAATCCTTTATTGTGTCGACATTAAAACAGTTACAGAGAGAGTTTTTGGAAAAGTGTAAGACGAGTGTTTCAAAAAGATGCCAAAATATCATAATAACAAGAGAATTTATTTGTGTCCAAAAGGTGTTAAAACATGAATCCAGCTGATAAATCATTTGGTACATTACAAAAATATTATAAGAATAAACACAGATGAAAATGACCTCTGCAAATTATAGACAATTCCTGCAAACATCAAATCAAGAACACTAAAAATGTAAAATAAAAAGAAAAGAGTCTTAATTTAAATGGTGTGCTTGTTTACTCAATGAGAAAAGATCAACTACTTTAGGTCAGATGTGACTGGACATAATGAGAGAAGACTGAAAAGAAACATATTGGAACAGCTGTTCATCACATCTGATACTGACAGAATAAAACATGTTTGCATTTTCAACGTAATTCCCTGCTCATTTTTGTGTAAGTCAAATTTATTTCTTGCCAAAATTACTTTGAACTTTTGTGTTCAACCATTTCTAACTTATTATTTGTCATATTTAACCCATTATAAATCTCAAAGATCATAAAAAGTGAGAAAAACATCAAATTTGAAGAGTTTGGAATTTTGCCAGGATATTTTTGGGGGTTTATTGATTTAAGACTAAACTAAACAAACTGTGTTTTTTACATCTGCAAATTTCTTTATGTGAAATAGTTTTAATTGATTATTCTGAGTCTTTTCTGTCGGCCAAAAGAGATTTTAGGAATTAGAAAATAAACACTCTGTGTTTGCTTGTATAAATATACTTGCATGATTATGAAATTACTGTCTGTACGTTCCTTTTTTAATTAAATAATCCTAATGATCTTTAAATCTGTGTGGGATTATACACCTTGCTTTTTGCATTGTTTTACACCCCCTTTGATTGGCCCTACATCTTACTGTCATCTCAATCAGTAGTATTCTGTGAGGTAAAGGGATTAGATGGGTGTGATTAATGACACTGATGGATCATGAGTCTCAGATGTCTCTCCTCAGGTCCTAAAACACAAACACATTCACCATTCAGTCTCCCACATTCACATCCTCCTAATGAGACGAGAGCCGATTAATCACAGCTCTAATCAGCTAATTCACATGACAGATTCAATCATGGTGTAGAGTGATTTGTTGAGAAGATTTTTGATTTTGCAATTAGCATGTACGTATACAGAGAGCTAACAACATCTTTTGCATCTGATTAAAGGACTCGCATGAATTTCTATAAGCTGTTTATGCACATGAATATTCATAAATATTAATTAGTATACACTCGTCAGTATGTTTGTACACATGTGCAGTCTTACTCTGGTAGTGCAGCTGGAAGATGCCCATACTTCCCTCCAGTGCAGAGTGGTAATACACTGACAGAGCGTTGGTGGGACTGCGGATCACCTGACCTTCCACCAGCAGCGTGTGGTTGGCCAGAACCAACAGGGCGCCTTGCTCGTCTAAACCTCTGATCGACAGCTGTTCTCCATCTGACAGGTTCACACTCTTCACCTGAAAACACAACGAGATCATGAGAGACACTGAAGAATCAGAGATAAAAGAACATCTACTCAGTCATAAACCATGTTCCTGTAGCATCTCAGCATCATGGAGTCATTCTGGATTCATGGTGAAAATACTGAGATGGTTTAGAATCCATAGAAAAGAAACTAAGCTGGAGGTTAACCTACACCACACCAAACATCAATCAGAATCAGAATCCGGTTTATTTGGTCCAGTATGTTGGACAAGCAAGAAATGTGGTTCTGGTTCACTTTCCACTTGTAGACAGACATATATAAAGATAAATAGTGTTAGACATAGAACACACACGAGATCCATTCAGCAGCATTTGTTCACCAGAAGTGTCTGATTGGTGGTTTGAAGTCAGGTGGTACTGTACAGGTAGAACCTCATTATCTTTATGAGAGAAGAAGTTATTTCTTCATGAAGGTGTTAAACATGTTTGTTCAACATGGTCTGGAGGATCCTCTCTGTAGACCTGATAGTTCTCTGCAGTCTGTTTCTGTCTAGTTTGATTATAGAACCAAACCAGACTCTGATGGACCAGCAGCTCTTGTAGCAGGTTGAACTTCATGAGCTGCTGCAGGAAGTTCAACCTCTGCTGGACCTTCTTAATGACCGAGTCTATGTTGGCTGTCCAGTTCAGGTCCTGGTTGATGCTGGTCCCCAGAAACCTGAACCTGTCGTGTGTTGTGTATGCTAATGGGGGACAGGGTGGACACTCTTCCTGACATCTACTGCTATCTCCACAGTTTTTAGAGTGTGGAGGTCTAGTTGTTTCTGACTGCACCAGAGGACCAGCTGGTCCACTTCCTGTCTGGAAGCAGACTCGTCTCTGTCCCTGATGAGAACAATGACCGTCGTGTCTGTAAACCTCAGGAGTTTAACGACTGGATCATTAGAGGAGCATCTGTTGGTGTAGAGGATGGGACAGTTTGGACTGGAGGACATCTGGTAGGATGGTGTTAGATACTGAGCTGAAGTCCATGAACAGTAATTTAACCATCAACCAGATCAAACGAGGAGAACTCCCACAGAAGATAAAGCAGTTAACAGTTGATGAAGATGGATACAGCATGAAGGTTGCATGATCTGTTTAACACTGTGACATCTGAACACCAACATGAGAATCTTTAATTAATAAGGGATGAAAAACAAAAAGCCTCAAACATTTAACTAGGACTTCAATTTAAACAGCAGATTTTTAATAGCAAGTTTGCTTTTCAATACTGTAGCCATAATGGGGAAGGAGACTGTCTCCTGATGATGAGGTCAGGGTTTGATCCCGGTTCCCGGCAGGATTACATGGTGAAGCTGTCACGTCTTGGGGTTTTGGTTTATTATGTTCTGTACTTCGGGGGGGTTTCAGTAGTTGTTTTTCCTTTTGTTCTCATTCGGTGTCTTATGTCATGTTATGCTTTTATTTTCCTTAGTCATCTAGTTTCCTGTTTTGCTTTTATTTTGGTTATGTCTGTACTTCCTGTTCTCCTCATGTGTCATTCAGTATCTTGTCGGCTTGTCTCTTCAGTCTAGTGTTTTTCCTTTCAGGTGTTTCTTGTTTCTGTGATTACTTCCTGTGTTTGTTTTTCCCCATGTCCTCAGATGTTTTGAGTTTTGTCATCAGTTTGGTGTTTGTATTTAAGTCTCGTGTATGTGTTAGTCGGTGTCGGTCTGTCGCTTAACCTTGTAGTCCCCAACATCAGTTTTCTTGTCCCGTCTCCTGGAGCGTTCCTCCAGGTTCTGAGGTGCCTCTGCGCTGGCCGTCCGCCGCGCTGTCAGAGGACTTGTGTTCACGGGTTCCTTTGTCGTGTCTCCACACGACCGTCTTCCCCCCCCGTCTCTGTATTTGGATATATTTTCCCCCATGGATTACTTTTGTGTTTTTTCACCTCTGGACTTTTCATCCCCCATGTAAGTTGTTTTGCTGCCCCTTCAGCATTTTTAGTTCTTATTAAACTTTTTGTTGCACTTTAGTTTTGTGTTCCTCCTCACTGCATTTGGGTCCAACATTAAAACCTCCACCAAACGTGACAAAAGCATCTTTGGCAAGATACTGAACCTCAAACCTGCCCCTCAGGCACCTTACAGGATGGCTGCCCTCTGCTCCTCACAGATGGGTCAAATGCAGAGAAATAATCTCCCATAAAATGATCAATAATAATAATATCTATTATTGTTAATATTATTATGCAGTGTAACTTTACAAAGAACTGAATCAATAATCCTTAACTGATACTTAATATTTTTATGTCTCGAGCAGCAAATCAAACTTCTTGTTGGGCTTCAAATATCAAATTACCATTAAAAGCCAAAAACAAACGCAGCCGGATTTGAAGAAGTGAAATATTTTTTCCTGGAAATGAGACAAAAGCGACTGGCGACCTGTCCAGGGTGTCCCCCGCCTCTCGCCCCTTGTCTGGAGACAGGCACCAGCTCCCTGCAACCCTGAACAGGAAGAAGCAGGTTTAGAAGATGGATGGATGGATGGATGGATGGATGGATGGATGGATGGATGGATGGATGGATGGATGGATGGATGGATGGATGGATGGATGGATGGATGGATGGATGGATGGATGGATGGATGGATGGATGGATGGATGGATGATGGATAGATGGATGATGGATGATGGATGGATGGATGATGGATGGATGGATGGATGGATGGATGGATGGATGGATGGATGGATGGATGGATGGATGGATGGATGGATGGATGGATGGATGGATGGATGGATGGATGGATGGATAA
>SSNP01000059.1:1151059-1167258 GCA_006937955.1 Pachypanchax playfairii | reverse complement strand
GTCAGACGTTGTGTCTTCCTGTTTGCTATGCTATGCTACAGCTTTTAGCCAGCAGCATGCTAGGCATTATGCTAACAGCTTTTAGCCAGCAGCATGCTAGGCGTGGTTTCAACTGCGGGAGCTGATGAATACTAACTAACAAAGGAGTTGTGATGAAACAGATACAGGTCGTTAGAACTCGGGAGAACTCGGGTTTTATCACCACCTGCGTAGTTTGAGAGATTAAAACTGAAAGAGAAGTTGTTGATCTGTTTTCACCCACTATGAAGGTAAGAACACCTGTGGAGCTAAAATATTCAACAGAAACCTCAGAAAAACTGTTTTAAAAGGAAGGGCCTCTTTACAGAGGGCCAAGTACAGATGAGTATGATAAGGAATCCCATCAAAGGAGACATCTGCATCGGCAGCTGCAGACCAACAGCAGCAGCCACAACCCACACAGGCGCTCAGAGGAAGACAGCCAGACCGCCACAGGTGACCAACGTCCTCATGGCAGAGGGCTCCCTCAGTGGAAACAAGAATAAAACACTGATAAAAAAAATAAGGGACTAAAACATGAAGAGCAGTTAAATAGACATATGTAGTAAATAAAAGCTGGTCTGGAAAGGTGAGTCTTTAAAACATGAACATTCTCTGCAGCTCTGAGGACCTCCAGTAGTCTGTTCCAGAGGTGAAGGTCATAGAGCTTCACCATGAGTGTGTGTCTGACTTCAGGGATAACAGGGAGACGGCTGAAATTCATTGCACTGGCTTCCTCTATTTTTATCCTAAAAAATAGAGGAAGCCAGTGCAATGAATTTCAGACTGGTGTAATGTGCTCTTGAATCTTTGTCAGAACACGTGCAGCTCATTTTGCAGGACTTGTAAACCTGACATACTCTTTTTGGTGAAAACCAGAAAGCAGGGCATTAAAATAATCAGTTCTACTGATGATGGCATCAGTGTCTTCATGTTGGTCAGAGAGAATGAGGCAGACCCGGCCAATGTTCTTTAGATGATAAAAACCTATTTTAGTAATCGGCCCCACTTCTCCCCCAGCCAACCTCCCCACCACTTACTGGTGTCCCACCGGCTGATGCGCTGATGGTTATTAGAGTTCAGATTCCTGGGCCCAGGTTTGCGGATTCTTTCCATTGTGCCGTACGGCCCCCGTAACCGGACCCGCACCGCGCGGAGCTAATGTGAGCCCTCAAAAGGGATTTTAATCTAACAGAATACCTGCGGGGTCCGCACCGGACCGGATCTGGATGCAGTGTGAGCCCGGGGTTATAAACACAAGCACATCAATGCACACAGGTGTTCACAGACACTCACTAACGTGGGCTGCAGCTGCCACTAAGAACATTGTGTGTTAAGCAACGTGTCATTATTCACTATCTAGTGAGACATTATCAGTGTTCAAATCCAGATGTTGGTTTAAATGCAGATGTGGTGTCTCTGCTCTTGTTTCTGTCTCTCAGCAGGTGTTGAAGCAGATCTCTAGTGTTTCCCTCTCACCTTCTACCTACTTCTACCTTTTTTATTCTTCTTTTCCTTTCTCTTTATATCTCGTGTCCACTAATTTAATACAGTTGTAATAGACAAAAATAACATGCAAATAAAATCAGAATAAATAAAATATAAGTAACAAGTAGAACATTGCAGTGACTGCTGCATGCTCAGCTTGTGAGAATAAATCTGTCAGACATTTCAACAAATCCGGACAACAAGTCTGACTCCTACATTACCAGGCAGGGACGGGGGACAGGGGACGGGGGACGGGGGACGGCTCACTTGAACTTGACTGTATCTTGTTATTTTGGTCAGAACTATTTTATATTATTTCACCCTTGACTCTCTCTCAAAGAGAGACAGTTGATCACAACATTTTCATAAAAACCCACTTCAAAGGAAATAAATATAATTTATAATTTAAATGCAAACAATTTGATGATGATTTTAAAGACCAACTTCAATGTATTTTGGCGTCATTCTTTTTTCCTGTTTGGACTTTATTTTAACTCAATTATATTCGAGCTTTTTAAGAACTTCAGCAGAGTGAACCTGACACACATCTTACAAGTTGAAAAAAAAACTCATAATATTTGTTTTTCAAATTACCTGAAATTATTTTTAAACATAAAACATATTTAAAGATTTATTTTAAATGGATGTATCTAGCCATCATAATTTTTTATCTGAATAAAAAGTGACTGAGAATATATTATGAAGCATCAGGATGGTAAAATGGATGAGTTTTTAAAGTTATTTTAAAAACAGCTTAAAAAAGAAATATGAAAAAAAAATCTGGTAAATTTAAATTCACTGAGAATCATTTTATCTGTTAACACAAACTGCCGAGACATTTCTCATGAATATGAATCTGGAAAATCCCGAGTCATGCTGCGATTCAGAAATATGGACGGATGAATATTGTTCGATAGAAAAATGTAAAAAAAAGCTTGAGAAATTTAATCTGAATACAGGTACAAATGGTCATTTAATTTTCATAAATACCTGGTGAAGGTGTTTCAATACTTGTGTCCACATCCAGGATGGTTCCTGCAGTGGTGCTCTCAGCGTCTGACTCAGGTGTGTGTGTCTGCGTGTGAGACAGGTGAGAGTGTTCGTCTGTGGGAGGCTGGCTTGGACGGCTGTCTCGGTCTGACACTGAGGCTGATTCTGGAGACTTTACTCTTGTCAGTAATCCCCCACTTTGACGTTCCAGGGGATGTCTTCCTGAGAGGGCAGTGACACTGAGTCCTCTGCCCAGAAGAGGAAGCAGGTTGTGGGGCAGAGCAGAGGGAACAGTCTCTCCTTTTTTGGAAACAAGTCGAGCTTTTTGAGCCAGTACTGTGTGTAGCAAACCTCCCGCGGAGATGCTGGAACTTTTGCCTTTTGAGCTGTCATCTCTTGAGCTACCTGGTGGCACCACCAGAGACTGCGATGAGGGGGAGACTTCTTTTTCTGAGAATGGGAAGCAAGAGGTGAATCATCATTAGTGGCAAGGCAGGTGAGAAAATCTTACAACAGAAGTTGAATCTCTGTTTCTGTCCTAATTCTCTTTTCAGGTTAACGTGACAGTGACGCCACAGTCCAGCTGAGTCTGCCTCAACATGTAACACACACAAAATACCAATCATGCAAAACACAGACACGGGGTGCAGAAACTGGCCAGTTAAGCATGACAGGAGTTGAGCACAAAGGAGGGAGGGAGGGAGAAAAAGAAAAAAATGCATAGAGAAGCAAACCTCTCTGCTGTGCATTCTAAAATGCCATCTCCAGCAGCTTAGTTCAAAAACAGCACACAGCAGCACTTACACACACGCAAACATCTGTGTAGACGTTCACATACGCTCCATGTCCTCCAACCAAAGCCTCTCAACAACAGGCAGTCACGGTTTAGCAGAAAAAAGCCCTGAGTGTTGGATTTTATTTATTAATTTACAAACTCATCAAACAGAAGCACGTGAAACGGAAGGAGCGCTGCCCCTGTCATCATCTCTCCAGTGATACAGAAACTAGAGGGTTTAATATCCTCTTTGTGTTGTCAACAGTACACAACTGCTGTTTTTGCAGCGTTTCATCTCAAGGCAGAAAATAAATACCCGTTTTTCAAATTCCAGATAAACTTCCATGAAGCTCAATGAGTCTCAAAACAAATATCAAAAGGCTCATTTCACCCTCAAAAACCAAACAAGAGTCCTCTAATTAATTTCTCTTGTCATGATAATGGTCGCTCAAAAACCACTCTTCATATTTCATAATGAGCACATAGAAACTTGATGATGTAACTGAAGGCTGTTTGATTGTTAGACCTGCTTTACAGCCTGTTTGTTACATGCATGTTACAGAACCAGCATCTCATGACTATGTGTGCACGTGTGTAGAACCATTACAGTACAGCTATTGCTTGAACTGCTTCACACAGCTATTCACAAAGTAAAATGGTTTGAAAAGTTAAGGATGGCTTTTAAACTTCAAACTACTCTTCAAACGACTAAATAATGTATTGTGTGTTGGTAAAAGTTGAACACTGAAAAAAAGTGATCACGAGTAATTTCAATGTACACAGTCTGAATCCTAAGATTGTTCAGCATGTTGAGTGACATTTAAACAGTTTATATTTATTCTACATCCAGATCTGCACACCTGTATAGACATAAACACTAACTGGTACCAAATGACCTAAAGTGTGCCAAGAAAATAATCCCATATCATTAAAGTACCTCCACCTACTTGAACCATTGATGGAAGGCAGGAGGGATCCATGTCTTCTTGTTGTTTATACCAAATTCAGATTCTATCATCTAAATGCTGCAGCTGAGATCAATACGCTTTGGATGAGGCAACATTTTCACGTTGTATTTTTTTATTTTATTTTGGTGAGCCTGAGCAAACTGTTCTCAGCTGACAGTAGCAGCAGCCAGTGGGGTCGTCTGTAGCTGAAGTCCATCTGCTTCAAGGTTAAACGTGTAGAGTGTTCTGTGATGGTATTTAACATACTTTGGTTGTACCGAGGGGTTATTTGCACTACCGTTGCCTTTCTGTCACCCCAAACCAGTCTGCCAATCTTCTCTGACCTCTGTTATCAGCAAGACATGTTCATACACTCAGCTGCTGCTCACTGGATGTTTCTTCTTTTCAGACTTTGGGAGTCTGAGTGACGTTTGTACGATCAGCAGTTTCTGAGACACTGAAGAGTCTTTCTGGCACAAACAATCAAGCTACAATTGAAGTCACTTAATCTGCCTTTCCTTCCCTCTCTGATGCTCAGCTTGAACTTTAGCAAGTCGACGTTACGTCTACGTACATTAACGTATGTATTGAGTTGCTGCCAACTGGCCGACTCACTGGTCAAAACAACCAGTTAAACAGGAGTTATTCAGTTTGGTCTTCTTAAAACTTTATGTCTTTATTAATAGGGATGGGTATTGTTAAGGATTTATTAATACTACTACTCTTTACAATACTCCTTATCGATCCGGTACTTTATCGGTACACTTATCTGTACGATTTTTTTTTGAAAGACTAAAACTAAAGGGGAAAAACACAGATAATAAATTATAATTAATGTATTTTTTAACAATTGGAACATCAAAGCACAGAAAATAAATAACTATAAAATAAAAGGTACAAAATGAAGAACTTAATAAAAACACTATATAAATAACTTCTTTATATATCAAAAACTAAAAATACTATTTAAAAAAGTTTAATGTATTCAAATAAAAAATATCAAACATAACTTCCCCATAAAACAGTGAAATTAAGAACCAAAATGAAAGATTTTGTATGTAGTGCAAATTAAGTCCTCTGATTCAGGGCTTATTGTTGCAGCATTCAGATAGTCAAACACTGTGAGCATCTCTCTGTTTGTATTTGGTGTATTTTAACAAGGTGCTTGGTCAAATTACTCACATTCCCACCTTTGCAAGCAAAAGCTTTTATTGCATTTATGACAGCGTGCATTGGCGGCATCTATTTTTGCAAAATGAAGCCAAATATTGGATCTTTTCATTCGCTCTGCCATCACATCTGCAGGTGAGCGAAGCTTCTAGTGATAGAACGAGGCGAACACGGGAGCACGTAGCTGTCCCCCTCCCACCATCAGTCCCTGCGATGTGTGTGCTTGTTACAGAGGCCATTTCACACAAATTTCATGACTTTGTGGTTATTTCTGAAGTATTAACCGGTAATATGAAACATTTTATATCTAAAAAACATTAGGAAATACTGATTAACAGACTTTTCAATCTATCTGAGTCAAAATTCATCTGGTTTCGTCAGGCTTTGGGCTGTAACTCATTAATATTCATTATTCGAATTTGCTGGACTCTGATTGGCTAACAAACGAGCCTATGAGAGCAAGGCTTCCTGTTTAGAATAGAATAGAATAGAATAGAATAGAATAGAATAGAATAGAATAGAATAGAATAGCCTTTATTGTCCTTGTACAGTGTACAACAAAATTTGAGCGCTTCTAACTTGGTGCAAAAATGTAATACAATCAAAACAATCAAAAACAATCAGTATAGTAAAAACAACAAAGGGTTCTAATAAATGACACTATATACACTTATTGCAAGTTGATCAATATGATCAGTAATGTGTGAAATTTTGTGGGCTGATTTTATCTGGTTTTGTTGTTATTGTTCACTACAGAGATAGCTTTTGGAAAGAAGCTATCTCTGAGTCTGTTGGTCCTGGTTTTGTGTGACCTGTACCGTCTTCCTGACGGTAACAGGTTGAAGACAGAGTTACTGGGGTGGGAGGAGTCCTTGATGATGTAACCAGCTCTGCTGAGGTAGCGAGAGTTAGCGATGTCCTCCAGGCTGGGCAGAGAGCAGCCAGTGATCCTCTGGGCTGTGTTGATCACTCTCTGCAGGGCCTTCCTGTCTGCCACTGAGCACCCCGCGTACCACGCTGTGATGCAGTACGTCAGGATGCTCTCTATGGTGGCTCTGTAGAAGGTGACCAGCAGCCTCTCCTCCAGGTTGTTTCTCCTGAGCACTCTCAGGAAGTGGAGGCGCTGCTGAGCCTTCTTCACCACCACTGTGGTGTTTGCAGACCAGGAGAGATCATCAGAGACCTGCACGCCCAGGAACCTGATGGAGTGGACCCTCTCCACACAGTCGCCGTGGATGTAGAGAGGGGCCAGGTCCTCTCCGCCCCTCCTGAAGTCCAGGATGAGTTCTTTTGTTTTTGTGATGTTCAGCTGAAGGTTGTTGGCCGAGCACCACACAGTCAGTCTGTTGACGTCATCTCTGTAGTCAGACTCATCCCCTCCTGAGATGAGTCCGACCACCGTGGTGTCATCCGCAAACTTTATGATGGTGTTTGAGAGATGGGTCGGGGAGCAGTCGGATGTATAGAGCGTGAACAGGAGGGGGCTCAAGACACACCCTTGTGGAGAACCAGTGCTGAGTGTGATGGTGCTGGACAGGTGAGGGCCGAGTCTGACAGACTGCGGGCGGTCAGTCAGAAAGTCTTTGACCCACAGGCAAGTGGGGAAAGAGAGACCCAGGTGGGACAGTTTCTGGACCTGGATCTCCGGGATGATGTGGTTGAAAGCTGAGCTGAAGTCCAGGAAGAGCATCCTCACGTAGCTACCCTGGTGCTCCAGATGACTCAGCGCGGTGTGGAGCGTTATGGTAATAGCGTCCTCTGTGGACCGGTTTGGTCTGTAGGCGAACTGGTGGGGATCCAGAGTGGGGGGCAGACAAGCCCTGATGTACTGACAGACCAGTCTCTCAAAGCACTTCATGACTACAGGCGTAAGTGCAACAGGCCTGTAGTCGTTTGGGCTATCCACTGCTGACTTTTTAGGGATGGGGATGATGGTGGAGGTTTTGAGGCAGGGTGGGACAATGGACAAGGACAGGGACAGGTTGAAGATTTCAGTGAAAACTCCACTCAGTTGGTCAGCACATGCTCTGAGTACCCTACCTGGCACTCCGTCGGGGCCGGCCGCCTTCCGGGGGTTCACCGACCTTAACACACGTCTCACCTCATGCTCCTGAAGTGTCAGTGTGTCTGTGCTGGGGGTGGGTGGGAGTGGTGTGTCAGCTGGGGGCCTGGCCGTCTCAAAGCGGGCAAAAAAGTGGTTAAGCTCCTCCGCCAGTGACATGTCAGTCCTAGCTGTTTCCCTGTTGTTGGTTCTGTAGTTGGTTATGTGATTTATCCCCTGCCACATCCTTCTTGGGTTGTTGTCAGCGAAGTGGTCCTCAATCCTTCTCTTATAGGCTGCCTTGGCTTCCCTGATGCCTCTCTTCAGGTCTGCCCTGGCCGCTCTATATGCTGCTCCATCTCCTGACTTGAAGGCAGTGTTGCGGTGTTTTAGGAGAGACTGCACTTTGCTGTTCATCCAGGGTTTCTGGTTAGGAAACACCCTGACCCTCTTGTTGACGGTGACAGTGTCAACACAGTTTCTGATGTAGGAGAGTACGGTGTCTGTATACTCCTGGAGGTCGTGGCTGGAGAATATGTCCCATATAGTTGATAAGAAGCAGTCTTGCAGCTGAGAGAGTGCTTCTTCAGGCCAGATTTTTATTGTCTTTGACTGTCGCTTTGTTTGCCTCAGCTGGGGGGTGTAGGTGGGGGTGAGGGACATGGCAACAGCACACGTAGTCTCTTCCTGTTTGCTACGTCTTATGCCACAGCTTTTAGCCAGCAGCATGCTAGGCGTGGTTTCAACTGCGAGCAAGGTCAAGAATTCAAGAAGTACCTGAAACAAGTTTACCCAACAAGGATTCACTAAAAAATCTAGTGATAGATTTAAATTTAACCGACATTTAGGCCTAGATCTCTAAAAAGGTGCATCTCCTGCTATTTTCTGCAGATTTGTACATCATTTACACCCACTTTCTACATAAGTCACCAAAACAACAGAGAAAGAGGAACATGTGTTCCAGTGAGCGCCACAGGATGAAGAACAGCTGCATGGACAGTATGCTCAGAATGACATTTCTAAATTACTGAGTGACATCTTGTCCTTTTCATACCAGCACCCCATCATTTTGTTTTCACTTAAGTTTTTTTTCTTATAAATCTTTGATTTTTATCATTATAACAGCCTGTGTGAAGTGTGTGTCTTTATGTGATGATGATACCACATGATTTAAGTTTAAATCTCTCACAGCACAACTTTGGGTTCTGTTCATGTGTTTTCTTGTGAATCTAAAACAGTAATAATGTAATGCTGCCACATTTTGGACAAATTATACATATAGAATATCTGACATGCATCCCTGGAAAGACGGGGGATATCACCTCTCCTGACTTGAATATTAAATTTTGTAAAATAAATTGTGCAGCTGATTGCTGCTCTTCCCACGTTTCTTCTCCTGAGATGTAGATACCACCAGTTTTCTGAAGATGAAAAATATTTCACTGTACATGCATGACACACAGTGCAGGTCTTTGAAAATAAACACTTTTTGCACAGGCAGTGACTTGCAGATACTGTAGGTGTGTACATGTTGTTCTAAATGCATGCAAAATACCTAATTTAAAGCAGCCCTTCCATTAAAAACATTTTTTCTGAGATTTTTGTTGAATATTTTAGCTCACAAAAATAATAATAATAAAAGGCATCAATCTGCTTTTGAACTGACCCCATTTAGATTAGCCATTAGCTTATCAGTTTGGTCAGAACTACATTGCTTTGACATTTTATAAGATAGATTTGTTTGAGAAAATTAAATGTTTAGAACAGCAGTGGGCATTCGCTTGTTAATCTGATCAGAACTAATCTGTATTTCTTCAAAGTGAGATGGTTTAAAGATCATCTAAAAATGTTAACCGCTCTACAGAACCTCACTTCAAAAAGTCTCAGCTATCTTAAAAGGGCTTTTTCATTCTTTTGGTTTCTGGGCTTGAAGTATTGTTCACTTTAGTCAAAAAAATCTCAGTTATGTTTTTCTGTCTTTCCTGCAGGAGTTCTGGTCCTTTTTACAAGGTGCATGTCTCTTTAATCTACCTTTAAACAACTACACATTCAGCTTTGACTGTTACAAAGTTTGGAAATATCAGTGAGATAAATTAAACAGCAGTCTAAAAATAGCATTGATGATTAGCAGAAAGGTTTTATTATTCTCATCTTGTTTGCAGCTTTCAGCCAACACAAACCCTTACTACTGTTACAAGAAGAGTTCTGAGTTAGGTTTTCAAATAAATCATGACAAAAAGATCTGGAACCAACAACCTCCACTTCCCAGCTCTTTCACATGGGTCGACCCTGTCAGACTGCATACAACAACGTTTCCTAAAATAGCACATTTGGCTTTTTGCTTGCTTTATCGTGTTGACAGAATTTTCCAGAAAGCCTTTGGTGGTGGAAAAGCCTTTGTCCTT
Organism: Pachypanchax playfairii; assembly: GCA_006937955.1. Classification (NCBI taxonomy): domain Eukaryota; kingdom Metazoa; phylum Chordata; class Actinopteri; order Cyprinodontiformes; family Aplocheilidae; genus Pachypanchax; species Pachypanchax playfairii. The sequence goes on along the minus strand of SSNP01000059.1, from coordinate 1,157,424 downwards.
AATTGGTCTCCTGTGTGAGTGCATTTGCATATGTATTGTGTCTTTCTTTTGTTTTTGACTTCCTCCCAATTACCTTATTTATAGCATAAGGGTCATTATCTGCCTTTGAACTATCCTCACAACGGTGTCTGATAAAAGAGATTCACAGATACAGAAGGAGGTTGGAATGAAGAGGTTCTTGAGCAGAAATAAAAAGACCTTTAATTTGTGTTTTGGATACAAACAAATGTTGCTGCAGCAGCTGTTTGACATACAGTTTTAACACTAAGTGAAACCACAGACAGATTTTCAGAAACATTTCTAAGGGTTGATGAAGATTCCCGCAGACTTCTTGTTCTCACGCTTTTTCACGCAGTTGGATAATCACACGCCACAGAGCCAGCTGAACTGCTGCCTCACTCAGTACGCTTACATGCAGCCAGAGAAATTCAATTTATTGCCCTAGTCTGACTGAAATCGGACTTCTGAAACACATGTAAACGGCTTAGTCGGACTGAAAGCGAACCGAACTGGACTTTGAATAGTCCGACTAAGCTACCCAGATAATGCCATTCAAAGTCAAATTTTTCTGCATGTAAACGCTACGACTGCTAGTCGAACTATCTGGCCCGCCCCCTCAGGAAATGACGGCGGCGGCAGTAAACAGCAAAACAGTAAACGAAAAAGAATACGAAGATGGCGGCTAACTCAAGCGTAAGTGGAAGATCAGTACGGTACATTTTACATTTTTTCACTAACGCAACTGCTAACTAACTGCAACTACGCAGGTGGTGATAACACCCAAAATCTCCCGAGTTCGAACGGCCAGTACTTGTTTCATCACAACTCCTTTGTTCGTTAGTATTCATCAGCTCCCGCAGTTGAAACCACGCCTAGCATGCTGCTGGCTAAAAGCTGTTAGCATAAGATGTAGAAAACAGGAAGAGAGAGAGCCTGATGTTGCCATGCGCAGCGGGGCAGGAAACAGTATACCTTGCTCTCATAGGCTAGTTTGTTAGCCAATCTGAGTCCAGCAAATTTGAAAAATGAATATGAACGAGCTACAACAGTCTTAATGGTTAATTAGTCATAATTTTTTACCTTTCAAGCAAAAATGATGCCGACTGCAGGTTGTCAGGATCTCTGCTGCTGGTGGGTGTGGTGGTTGGTTGTCTGCACTAATTGTCTTGCAGGGAGTGGCAGCAGCTCATCAGAGGATTCAGGTGTGGATCATTACCCAGCTCAGGAGAGCTGGGTACTTAAGCAGAGGAGGAACCAGAGACAGACGCCAGTTTGTTCCACTAACTTCCGTGGTAACAGAGTGGCCAGAGATTATAAGTGAAAGATTGAATTGTTAGTTGTAACTAACCTGCCTTCTCCTCCCTTACTCTCAGCCCCGTGTCCTGGAGCGTTCCTCCAGTTACCGGCGCCTCAACGTGGACAGCTCACTACCGTTCTACCGGACTGACTCTCCACGGTTCTCACGCTCGAGTTGCGGTGTACGCAACTGGATCTTTCCCTGGCCTCCTGTCTGTCTCTGGTCCCCCTCTGGATCCACACCTCACCGGTCACCGCGTTGCTGTCACCCCTGACACCGTATCGACTGTGCAGACAGCCCCTGGAGCCGGACGCACTAAACCGACGTTCAGACAGCCTGGATCATCACCCCCTGCGGCAGCACCTACGGATCCCTCCTCACGACAGCACGGCTTCTCGTCACCGTGAGTTTATTGAGCACGATCCCCGCACACTGCAGCTGGTATCTCCACCTGTCACTAACGTCTCTCCCTCTCTCACAACCAGGACCGTTCCTGTCCCGCACCAGTTCCCGTCCTGGCACATTCTCACATGTACAGTTGTTGTTGTTGTCACGCTTGGAGCACTGTATATAAATAAACACTGTAAACCGATCCCAGTCTTGTGTATGTTTGGAGTTGGGTCGACTTTGGAGCTCAAAACAAACCCCGCCTGGTAGTATACCATGACACAGGTCTTTTCTCATACCGAGATTCTCTCAGGATTTTCCACTCCTCAAATGCTGAACCGATCTTTGCCTCCATCGATCCGACTCAAGTTGCACCCTTTTTGTCACGCTAGAAAAATACTTGGTTCCTTTTTCTTGGTTTAGGGTCTGGGCTGGAGTGTGTCTCATGTTCTCGGTAGAATCCATGCTTCAAACGCTACCTCTCTCTGCATCTTTTAGCTAGTGATAGCAAACACTATGCCTGAGCGTAGACACGCATGATGTCATCATTAGGCTGCCTCTGGAAATCCTGTTCAACCCGAACAAGCTCTATTAATAACTAAAAAAGTAATTTCACATGCATATAGAGACAACTACAGTGAAAATGTCTGGACTCTTTCTAGTGACCAGGACATTGTTGGAACATGTATGACATAGAAATTGTACAGTTCTATACATTTATTTGTTGTTAAACTTGCTTAGAGTCCCTTTAACAGCTGAAGCTTGAAGCATGTTTAACATGTTGTATAATCAATCTCTAATCACCTGTCAGAGAAATTTGCTTACAGTTCTTTGCTGTGCTGCAACATGAGTAATCAGTTTCAGTCGTCAGAGAAAATATTAGAGTCCAGATGTTGTAAAAGTCTGTTAACGCACAGAATGTATCCTTAACCAATTTATCTCTTTCATGGTTTCAGTGATTAATGTGCATTTTTTTAGGTGTAGAGATAAAATAACAGACATCTTGATGAGGGACGACAGGCTTCTGGCATTTCTGAGTTCCGTTTGAAAGAAATCTCATTTATTGTTTTGACAGCAGAAGCAGCTTTCTGGAAAGACTGTCAACCAAGAGACAATAAAAGACAAGATGTCTGTGTGTAAGTGGACACCTTCATCAGTCCACTTTCGTCTGCTTTAAGGTCTAATTTTCAGGCCTTCAGATCTCATTTAAATTGCCTGTAATAACTCGTTGGCTGCCAATTTTTGCAGCAAAAAAACCAGAACAGTTGATTTCAGTGATCAGAGACTTCAGTTAGGCAAAAGAAAATAATGAGCAAAATCAGTCACTGCTTGTGTTCTAACAAACTGCTCAGTCTGCAGAATTCACACACCTCACAGGAAAGCAGCATCAACAACAGCAACATATTCAAGGCGAAATGATGCTGCTGCAGAACAACAACACGGGTTTGAACACACAGTGAGGTTTTCTGACACAATTGAGTCAAAGACGAGGCTGAGATGAAACTTAGAATATGAGACTGTTGCAACAAATGAAGAGGAAGATCTTCAATCAGCAGAAAACTCTATTTAATCTAGCTAAAACAGAAGAGCTACTGCTCAAGTATCAGAGGTACATTTTTCCGTTTAAGTTGGATAAAATAAATCAAACTTCTTCTACCAAAGGATTCAAAATTGTAACTTGTCCTCAAGACATTGATGAAACTTAACCTTCGTGCTCTGTTCACGGTTCTAAACTGTCCCACACATGAATAAATTTAGATTTCACATGAAGACTGAAGATACTTGGAACATTTTCAAAACATTTACAAGACATGTTGTGCATGAGATTGATTGGCAACTCCAAACTGTCCCCAGGTGTGAGTGATAGACTTGCGACCTGCCCAGGTGTAGCCCCGCCTCTCGCCCAGTGACACCAGCTCACTGTGACCCTGAACAGGAACATACAGGTGTTTCTTGTATGTTTTGCTTAGCAACTGGTACATGTTCTGTAGCAACTGCAGCACAGACACAAGCGTCTAACCTGTCGTTGTTATACGTGACGTGCTTGTAGGCTGTTGTCGTGTTCAGGCTGTTGCAAATGGAAGAATGGTAGTTCAAGTTTTTTAACTTGAGAAAAAATACTGTTTAAGGGTGCATTCATACCAGCCGCGTTTAATCCGCTTGAATCAAACTCTAGTTCGTTTGCACAGAAAGTCCGGTTCGTTTAGGGAGGTGTGCACATGCAACCACCTAAAATCCACCTAAAAACGTGGGTCTCAGTTCGATTGAAACGAACTCTGGTGCGGTTCGATTGCATGTGTGAACGCAACCGGACCGAGACCGCACTAAAAGCAGGAAGTGGACTATATTGTGTAGCCGTCTCAGCCGCCTCGTGTAGTTCTCTGTCTAGTTATCTGCTCATTCTGAGTCCAGTGCTGCAGAATATTGATCTGGTACATTCACCAAACACAAAACATCCCAAAACCACCAGAATCTGCTGCTAGTCCATGTGTGTTTATGTTTCACTCTCCCGTGGCAGCACCAGGAAGTGCAGTAACAAGTAGTGAAGAAACTCTACAGCGCCACCACAGGCGGGAGTGTAACATGTTCCAAAGGTTATTTGGTTCATAGAGTGCAGTATGAATCCAAACTGCACCAACTAAAAACAGCAACAATGTTGCAGCTTTGGTCCCCAATCGAACCGAGTCCATCGGACTATCAAGTGTAAATACAGCCTTAAAGAAATACAGTATTAGGACTCATTTACATTTGTACACAACAACATGTTTATTCATGTAAAACTGTGGAAAGCATCTACGTCTACCCCTAATCCTAACCTTGAGCTTTGTGCCTATAGCTAACTACTGGTGATTGTCAACTTTATTCATGGTCAGTTTGCTTGTGATAAAAAAAAAAAACAATTGTGGAAAAAAATAAAGATGTTGCCAGAAATGTATATGTCAAAAAGTAAAGTGTTCAACAAGGAGAAATATGCTGAACTACAAGGTGATTATCTTTGTTTCGATGTTTTCTGAGGATGACCTTTCCATCAGCAGGCAGCAGGTGCTTGGACTGCTTCTCAGGCTACATTAACTTTGATGTGTACAGTTTTATAAAACCTTGGAGTGAGCTGTGTAGAGACTCCAAGGGTTTCCAGTGATATCTGTGTGACCTCTTGATTTCAGGGATGAGATGAAAAGGACCCCTTGCTCGCTCTTGACAAAAGTTAAGCACAAAACAAGAACATGTATCTTATCTCACAGTAGTTGGATCAGTAGTTCCTATTTCAGGACATCAGTAGAGTTTATAGATGCTTAAACTGATTCTCAAAGTCCCCAAACAGTCTGTAGTGACAGACACAATCAAGACTTCCCTTCTTTACTGTCTAGACGAGTATTATAGTGGATAGAGGTGTTCAGCTCAGTTAACAGTGGTGTTACACAAATCAAAGGCATTTAAAAGTAAAGACACCATGTCTCTTATGCAATGTTTTTTTATTTTGGATATAATAATTTAATATTAATGGTAATGTATCATATCCATTTCTGTGTTTATTCTGCAGTTTCCATCATTGGGAAAAGACTCTGCCATCTGATCAGGCATCTTCATACTTGTTGGAAACAACAAGAGTGAATAAGAAAGTTTAATATAACAAATGCAGCTGCTTGGTGGAACAATTGGTAGCTCTGTTGTCTTGCAGGACCTTTCTCCATGGAGTTTGCATGTTGCATGTTCTCCCCATGCAGGTGTGGATTATTTTCCGGGGACTCCAGCTTCCTCCCACACAACAAAACATGCACTTTAGTTTAACTGGTAACTCTAAATTGACACTAGGTGTGTGAGTCTGTCTCCATGTGGCCCTGTGATGGACTAGTGACCTGTCCAGGTGTAGCCCCGCCTCTCGTCCCCATGACCCTGAACAGGATCAAGCAGGTACAGAAAAAGACTGACTGACTTCAGAAACACTTTCTTGCATGTTGAGTTTTCTGTCAATCATGTTGAATGTTTTGCATTTCTTTAAAAAGTTTTCTGTTTGATTCAGTATTAAAGGATTTTTAACAAATGTACATGTGATGTCATACTTCCTCATCTTACTGAGCTGAAGTCAAGTAGTATAAAGCTCACTGATCTTTTCAAACTGCTTCATTTTCGTTTTGTTGTCAATCAGAATGTACATCCCTGAGCTCATCCAGGTGTTTTACTCATTAACAAGATCTTGATCTAAACAGAAATACTGACACAAAGACAGAAGACAAGTCTGCTTTCAAACGAAAGCATCAGGATTAAAAAAAGAAGATGTGGGCGAGGAGATCTGTCTGATGTTCAGTTTTATTTCTATGACTGTACAGTCAGAACTAGTCAAGAACTGCATGTAAAATTATACTTTCACAATATTCAAACAGCCTCTTCACAGATTCTTTTTTTTTTACAGTAATCGAGTTGGAAATTCAGCTCAGCCCGCCAACATTTCAGACATCCTTTCACTTATCCAAAAGAACATTTGTTAGATGGTAACTGACTCTGAGTTGTATATTTTGGGGCCTGTGTGTGTTTTCATTTGTCTGAATTTGCTGAGAAGTTCATTTAAATTGTTCTACTTGACTTAAAGCAGAACTAAGTAAGTTTTGCTCTCGCTCTCCCCCTACTGGTCCCCTGTGAAAGCTCACTGTCGTAACGTTCCCCCGCCGTCGCCGCAGACCCC
>SSNP01000059.1:1133381-1150935 GCA_006937955.1 Pachypanchax playfairii | reverse complement strand
GAGTATTATTGTCATCTTTGCGCTCCTAAGGGTGGCGTTGCTAACAACGGCAAGGGCTTCATGCTTGTATTTATGTACGTGAGTGTGAGTGCCGTAAAGCAGGTTTGTTCTCGTGAGATTAGTCGGGTCCGATCCACTGAAAGTTGCAAGTGCTGCTTTCAGGACACAGACCCCGGAGGGAGGGGAGGGACCCACGAATCACCCCGCCAAGTCCTTGTTTACCCCCACAGGGACTCTAGAAAACATTTATTGAGGTGAAAAAACTTACTTAGTTCTGCTTTAATTCATTATTCTGTTTGTAGATCAGATAATATTTAATATGTACATTTTATAAATGTTGATATCAAGTTGATTTTTTAATACAGTGGACGACAGTTATATGCACGACCTCGGTGCCCAGCAGTTTTGTGCATATAAGTGTTGTGTGTATTTATCCATCGATGGTCATTTGGACTGTAAACACGGTTAGAAGTGTTCAGTATTGATAACAAATAATCAGAAATGATGTAATAACGCAATTACAATATATTAGGAGAATAAAACTCTCAAACACACCAAGTTATATACTCATAGAGCAGATCCATGGACGCGATGGTAACGGCACAGGTTAAGTTAGTAACAGAGCAGAAGAGTTTTCTATATTTGATATGAAGAACTCATAATCGGCAATAAAAACTAGAACAAATGTTACATGTGACACTATTTTACAATGAAGAAGTAGGTGATTATTTTTTGTAGACCCTCTGACAGCTTTAGTCAGACGCGCCAGACATGCGTGCGTGAGCACCAGAGCATCCTGGTTCCAGGCACATGACAGCGAGAGTGTGTGAGAGAACACCAGTGGAGGTGTACGGTCAAGTAACTAGTGAGAAACAGCGAGATTTAGTAAGATGCATGTATGATACCTCCAAATGTTTTGTATAAATCTGTTGGCGCTGTGCATAGAAGCGTATGGATTCGATGTGACACATGCCCAGCAGTTTTATGCATATACAGTGGGGCAAAAAAGTATTTAGTCAGCCACCCATTGTGTAAGTTCTCCCACTTAAAAAGATCAGAGAGGCCTGTAATTTTCATCATAGGTATACCTCAACTATGAGAGACAAAATGAGGAAAAAAAATCCAGAAAATCACATTGTCTGATTTTTAAAGAATTTATTTGCAAATTATGGTGGAAAATAAGTATTTGGTCACCTACAAACAAGTAAGATTTCTGGCTTTCACAGACCTGTAACTTCTTTAAGAGGCTCCTCGGTCCTCCACTCGTTACCTGTATTAATGGCACCTGTGTGAACTCGTTATTAGTATAAAAGACACCTGTCCACAACCTCAAACAGTCACGCTCCAAACTCCACTATGGCCAAGACCAAAGAGCTGTCAAAGGACACCAGAAACAAAATTGTAGACCTTCACCAGGCTGGGAAGACTGAATCTGCAATAGGTAAGCAGCTTGGTGTGAAGAAATCAACTGTGGGAGCAATTATTAGAAAANCGGTTAGAAGTGTTCAGTATTGATAACAAATAATCAGAAATGATGTAATAACGCAATTACAATATATTAGGAGAATAAAACTCTCAAACACACCAAGTTATATACTCATAGAGCAGATCCATGGACGCGATGGTAACGGCACAGGTTAAGTTAGTAACAGAGCAGAAGAGTTTTCTATATTTGATATGAAGAACTCATAATCGGCAATAAAAACTAGAACAAATGTTACATGTGACACTATTTTACAATGAAGAAGTAGGTGATTATTTTTTGTAGACCCTCTGACAGCTTTAGTCAGACGCGCCAGACATGCGTGCGTGAGCACCAGAGCATCCTGGTTCCAGGCACATGACAGCGAGAGTGTGTGAGAGAACACCAGTGGAGGTGTACGGTCAAGTAACTAGTGAGAAACAGCGAGATTTAGTAAGATGCATGTATGATACCTCCAAATGTTTTGTATAAATCTGTTGGCGCTGTGCATAGAAGCGTATGGATTCGATGTGACACATGCCCAGCAGTTTTATGCATATAAGCGTGTTGTGCATATAATCGTTGACTAGCCTGACCAATCAGATCCTCCTGATGTTCAAATGCAGAAGGGTCTGACACCGGAGTCACACCCGATCATTTCTGCGTCAAATTTTATGACGGACCAATTACATATCACCTTTGTTGTGCGTCATCCTGAAAACACGGAACTAGCGTTTTCCACCCAGAGCACAACATTCAACATGGCGGACTCGGCTGTGGATGAAGTGTTTGCTTGGGGCGGTCAAATACCTGAACCGAGTGGTACAATGACACCTCGTATTCGCAAGTTTTTGACACAAAAGCGACAACTGTCATTAATATTCGTCTTTTCTCCTCCATTAACCACGGCTCTGTAGCTACCATTACGGCTCTGTAGCTACCATTACGGCTCTGTAGTTACCATTACGGCTCTGTAGCTGCCATTACGGCTCTGTAGCTACCATTACGGCTCCGCTCGCTAAACCTCTTGTTTTTGTTCCGCCTCGTGTGTATCTGCTTTAGCGTCACATATGTTGCGTCACTTCCGGGTTTCTGTGATTGGTTCTCTCTCAACTGGCTAAGCCCGCCTTCGACATTCAGAGACAGCGGTTCAGCTCCAGGCCCTCACGTCTTTGTAAAGTACTCTGTCAAAGACGTGAGGACCTGGTTGATCAGGTAAATCGTCGACCACTGTATTAAGAAAAGAGTTACAAGTAAAACATTCCCAAATTTAGAATTAATAGTTAAAGAGCTTTCTTGACCTAAGTTCAGTTAGTCAGTCATTACCTGTGCAGGTTCAGAGTCACGGGGAGCTGATGTCATTGGGTGAGAGGCAGGGATACATCTGACAGGTTGCCAGTGTTGGAGTATGTTTTATATATGTGCCCTAAGTTTCAACTTGACGCACGAACCTGTTCTTTGAGACGGACAAAACAAGTACTAAGAATTGTTTTTGACCAGAATGTTCCAAGAACTGAGATAGATGATATCCTGTTTTTCACTCAAATCAATTCCCTAATAGGAAACCATCTGTTTCCTATTTGTGCCTGATGACGTAAAAATGGGCCTATATAAGGCCCTGTCCAGTCTTAGTCCATCGGATGGCGCTCTGATGCGATGGCAGGTGATCAGTTTGGTTGATAACTATGATTACTCAATTGTCTGTCATCCCATCCCCGAGGGACCTTTAATAAATTGGAGAAGCAGCTGAGATATTGGCTCGTGTGTGATTCTTTTTGCAACTCAGAATTATTTAAAAACCTACACCAGTCCATCACAGGGCCATATATAGGCAGACAACCAATCACACACTCACACCTAGAGATAATTTAGAGTTGCCAATTAACCTCTTGCATGTTTTTGGACTGTGGAAGGAAACCGGAGTCCCCGGAGAAAACCCACACATGCACAGGGAGAACATGCAAACTCCATGTAGAAAGGTCCCAGCCTGGATTCGAACGAACCCAGGACCTTCTTGCTGTAATACAACAGTGCTGACTGCACCACCGTGCAGAACTAATACAATTTACTTCAGTTCAGTTCAATTCATAGCTCCCGTTCATAATATAGATCAAATCAAGTCACTTTACAGGAACAAGAGATACAATTGATACCAACTGTAATAAAGGCTTAGCCCCTCCCATCTAGTTACATGAAGTTGCGTTCATTATATTGCATTGATACAGACTTCTGGTATTCCCTTTGATAATAAGTAGGATACGACGCAACCTCATGAAGAATAAGTTTATTCTGTCACTTAAGTTGATTTTTTCAACCCTGAGTTAATGACGAAAAACTCACTCAGCATGTTTAACCTTGAAACAGATGGTCTCTAATTCAAACTGTATTGCTGTACAAGTTTATGGGAATAAGCTGCTGAACATCAGCTCAAGTAAAACCTGCTGAAGGACATTCCAGTTTTCTAACTGACACAACATCTTGTCTCCAGTTAGCCTTCCTGTTGTCAAGTCACTAATACCAACAGTACAGATTAGCTTCATCAAAACATTTCAATAAATTGTAAATGGTGATCTGATTCAGTAAGCTATTAAATGGTAACTGATAGAAAAACAGCAGGCTCCACCTTATTGTGGCCTCTCTAACCAGAACGTAGCAGAACCTGCTCACGTCTTGGCCAAAACCAGAGAACTCATAAAGAACAGAGATAGATAGATAGATAGATAGATAGATAGATAGATAGATAGATAGATAGATAGATAGATAGATAGATAGATAGATAGATAGATAGATAGATAGATAGATAGATAGATAGATAGACAGATAGATAGATTCATCACAAATTAACTGCAAGAGCAAAACAAGAGGTGTCTGTTGTTTTTTTAAGAGAGGCTGTGAGAGCGTGACGTCAAATTCAACAATGCTTTGTGACGGCATATTTTCACTGTCACTTCAACATAATCAAGTCTGAGATACTGAAGCTACAGTTTGTTAAAAAAGAGAGGTTTCTAAAGAGCTGAGGGGAGCATGACAACAATGAAAATGAGTTCCTTTATGTGCATTTCAAAGCTTGTGATAAACTAGAGAAAGAAAAATCTGATCTTTTTGTCTTCTTTGTTACTTTGTTTAATTTGTATTCTATGAGCTGGTGGCTGTTTAAAGTGCTTTATCAGACCCGAGACTGGCAGCAACAGTATCTGGAACAGATTCTCTGTCTACCATGTCTGTTCCCCATGGAGACGCACAGTGATAAACACACACACACACACACACACATATACACACACACACACACACACACACACACAGACAGCACGATTCAGCTGTCTGAATTCTACCAGGATATCAAACCTTTTTGCTGCAATAAAAAATGAAGAAGACAGGTCAGGTTGTCATGCCAAGAGAAACAAGAACAAGTTTATTTTCCAGGCTGGTCATGGAGTTAAATATATTTATTTACGGTTGAATAAATCAAAGAAATACTTTTTATGAATGAATTATAACTTCCATCAATATTTTGTTTTCTGTAAAATAGAGCTTTAATTTGCTGTGCATTTATTTAAAAATAGCTTCTTCATCCACTCAGGTAGCCAAAATGTATTTTGCCTATGAAATATGTATTTGAAATTAGATTATTATAATATAATTATAATATATATATAATATTATAATATAATTAAATCATCATAATGACATTAGAATGAACATATATTGCCAGTGGGTGGTACCGAATCTACTGCAGGGACCGTGATGCAGTAAAGAGTGTGAGATTATTATCTTTGTAGTAATGTTTGAGTTTGTATCTGAGCACCCAAACAACAAATATCCACTGACGCTTGTTAATGATTATTTCAGGTTGGTCAGTTCTTACCTTTAATTAGTTCAGAAAACACCAAGTTGAGCATCTGGCCTTTGTTTTCGCTGTCTGGCAGCTACAATTTGAGTAAAACATGAGATACTGAATGTTATGATTTATTTTGGTATTTAGGTTTATTACCTCCACCGGGTCGTGTCTTCACCAGCATTTGTTAGTCTATCTGTTAAAACGATATCTACAAAACTTCTAGATGGATTTTAATGGAATTTTCCAGAAATGTCAGAAATGGTTCAAAGAAGAAGAGGATAGATTTTTGGGGGATCTGGATCACCGTCTTGATACAGGAATGTTTTTAAGGATTCTCCATCATTGTGAGATAGAAGCTGTTTTTAACATATCTGCATGGATCCATAATAAATGGTCCAGGTGCTTGTTGAAAAATACAGGGTGAGTTCTCAACAGGTTCATGATACACCAAATGATGAGGACTGATCTGGATCAAGAAATGATCTGGATCAAAGATGAATCTAGATCAAGGATTGATCTATTCACACGTTATGATCACAAACACCTGAGTATCTGATATAAATTCTGAAGACATAAATGAGATGTTTGATGGTGCGTTCACACCGGCCCAACCGTCAACGTCAGAAGCAGCAAGTTTATATGTAAAGTCTATGTTGGACGGGCATCAGACAGACGTCAACGGCTCTGCGGCGCTTTGTGAGCGTTATGAGCGTCAACTTTTCAAGCTTTTCTAGCGTTTCAGGCGTTGACGCTTGAAAAGCTCGAAACACAGAAGTTCAGCTAGCTGAAATTTTGACGCTCGTGAAGCGGCATGTCAACCAATCAGAGCGTCTCATCGTAGTGACGTACCTGAATGAAGCAGGAAGTCTTAAAACAGGGCGCGGGACAGACGGAAGTAGCGCTGGAAGCTAACCTCATCCATATGTAGCTCCTGGATGGTTTAACTCCTCAAACTCAGAACACATCTGAAGAATGGGGTGTATCCACAAATGGAGTAAATAAATCCAAGCCACTCTCTCTATATGATCCGCCATAGCTCAGAACATCCGATAACAAAGGAAGCCCCGCCTACGCGCTCTTTTTAACGGTCAAGTGTTCCAAGCTTTAACGCCTATGCGCTCTGACTGGCAGGTGTTATGAGCTTCAACTTTCAAACATCAAACTTGGAGCGTTATGAGCGTTGCTTGATGCTGACAAAGTGGCCGGTGTGAACGCACCATAAGTCATTCAGGCCAGTAGGTCATTAGTTCAATCCCCACCACATGTTGAAGTTTTCTTTATCAAGAAGTCAAACACCCACATTTTCCCATGAAGTTCTTATTGATGACTGACTGAGGGGGCAAAACATGGCGTGTAGTAAGACTAGCTGAATGAACAAGTGAATACATAGGAAACAATGTCTTGGAGGTTGGAACAACCTGAAACTGGAAGCAGTCAAAGATGACCACAGACCAGCAGCATGTTGGGAATCTTCTCTCCTCTCACTCAAACACTGACACAAAATGTAAACAAGCTTATTAGCAGCTGTATTATTTGAGCTTGCGTGTGCAAAAATGTAAAACAAAAAGCTTCATTAAAGTCGAGGATCCTCTCAACTTTGGATTATTATTATTTTAATTTCCAACATCAAAGGAATAAGATAATAACTCTTAATGGGTGTTGCATGTATGGATCGCCTACTTAATTGAGTTTAAAGGATCAAACAGCCTCTTTCAACTAATGATGCAAAATACTGGTGAGAGTGTATTAATTAAAGCCGTTAAAAAGGCTTTTGCCCCGAATGAGAAGCTCAATGGCTGTTTGTTGTTTTTCGAGTAGTGCGCATGTGTTGTAGCCCCTCCCCCCTTCTCCTCCTCCTCTTCCCTCAACAGAAGAAACGCCTTTGTGAATCGTGAATTGCGGAGTTTCGTTTCCTATCAGCATTGCTGGAGTTTTTTGTGGAACTACTACAACTTTATTTCTTCAAACATCTCGCAGTCATCAATGGTAAAGGGCTGTTTATTGTTACACAATACAAGTGCTGCTAGTACTGCAATGCTAGTAGCAGCGTGGATCACTGCTCAGCTGTTCCCCGGTTCACGTCACACACGTCGTTCTCCGTCCACATGAGTAGAGTTTCTGCTTACCATGACATCAAAATAAATAACATAAAAAACAATTGAAGAGAGCTTGTTTTAGTTACTCCTGCTTTTAATTTGACATCGTTCATCTTGTCTCCAAATCCTCTCTCTCTCTCTCATTCCCCGTTTGTGTTTACACACCCAAAAACCACACCCCCCCTCAACGTAGTCAGCACACTCCGTTAAGCTGTGTGTGTTTATTTTCATCTCTATAGTTTGTTTAGATACATAAATATGATCGCATTTGTCAATCGCTGTATTTTACTTTGAAGAATTGCTATTATTTTTGACCGGATTGTCTCATGTGTCTTGGTGTTATTTCCTGCCAGAATTGACGTGGAATGCTCGAGCAAAAAATAGACCAGATGTCAAAATGATAACTTAACAGCTCCATGTCTGGCGTGAACTACATCATATAGGTTAACGACAGCGCCGAATGGAAGCGGTCTCGGTTCCTCTCTGCTTCGCAGTGCTTCCACGTGTAGTATTACTGAGGCCCAAGCAAGCTACGTAGTACGTACAGAAATATGATTAACAATCTAGTAGCCAATAGATAATGAAACAGGTTTGTTATCTATTGGCTACTTTATTTCAAGCCTCACCAGGTCTATGATTTATTAATATTATAACTTTTACTTTTGAACATCATAAGTACAAGACCACTACAAGTTGATAAAATGATTTTAAAGTAAATTTGACATCTAAATTTGCTTCAAAATCCTCTTTACCACCTTAAAAATTTTTTAACGGAAAATACTCTATGTTAACATTTAAGTGACAGTAAGCTACACTTTTTAACAAAAACACAAAAGTTTACATCTATCTGCATATTTATCAAATACTTTATTTGTTTTGAAGCCAGAATTCGTAACAGGAAGTTTAAATGAAGACAGATGACCCTGGAAACTATCTCCAAATCAAACTACATCTCAGTCACAGATCCACCTTATCTACCTGACTCTAAACTCTTCAACTCTAAATTTTCAAATAATTCACAAAATGTTTTTATGTTTTAATTAAATAAGACAGAAGATTGTTAAAAAAGTCAGAGGTTTGTGGTCTAGAACTGATACTAACAACTAGATAAAATAAAACACATTTCAATCTCTATCTTAAAGAGGCCATTTCACACATATTTCAGGACTTTGTGGTTATTTCTTAAATATTAACCAGTAATATGAAACATTTTATATCTAAAAAATGTCAGGAAACACTGATTAACAGACCTTTCGGTCTATCTGAGTCAAAATTCAGCTGGTTTCTTCAGGTTTCGGGCTGCAACTCATTAATATTCATTATTCAAATTTGCTGGACTCTGATTGGCTAAGAAACTAGCCTATGAGAGCAAGGTATACTGTTTCCTTCCCCGCTTCCCATGGCAACAGCGCACTGAGTCTCTTCCTCTTTGCTACGTCTTATGCTAACAGCTTTTAGCTAGCAGCATGCTAGGCGTGGTTTCAACTGCAGGAGCTGATGAATACTAACGAACAAAGGAGTTGTGGTGAAACAGATACAGGCCGTTAGAACTCGGGAGAACTCGGGTTTTATCGCCACCTGCGTAGTTTGAGAGATTAAAACTGAAAGAGAAGTTGTTGACCTGTTTTCACCCACTATGAAGGTAAGAACACCTGTGGAGCTAAAATATTCAACAGAAACCTCAGAAAAACTGTTTTTAATGGAAGGGACTCTTTAAATGTGTGAAGCAGGAAGTTGATGCAGCGTTTAACTGGGAGCCAGTGAAGCTGCTGTAAGACAGGAGTCATGTGGTTAGAGGACGGAGTTCTGAGGACAAGCAGCTGAGTTCTGGACTAGCTGAAGTTTGTGGATGGATTTCTGAGGAAGATGAAACAGAAGATAAATTACAGTACAGGTCAGTAGAGGAAGTGACCAGGATGTGAACAATAGCAGCAGTTTGAGATGAGAGAGAGATGGACACATGAAGATTACACAGATGGAAATATGCAGATTGGGTGATGGTATATGAGTATAACTTTGAATACAGCTTCCAGTGCTACTTGGACACGTCATCAGTGAAGTATGAAATGATAATGTGTTGTCAAGTATGACACTCAGACTCCTAACTGGAGGAGATGAACACATGTCCCATACATAATGACATAATACATAATTTAAGTACATTTGGTAAAAAACATCATTTTAATTCTTGCTAGACAACGGTGTACCACTGTGCATCCCTATTATAATAATATATTGTTTTACAAATGTATCTATATGCGTATATACACACACACACATATTTATTTTAATTATAATATTAACAAATATCCAAATATAGATATATTACTGAATTTGGATAACTAATAAGGTTTAAACTCTCCCCCTCACTTGGAGATGGGTCAGAATGTTTTTATTGTCTTGCTGCAAAAAAGCAGCGTATGATTTTCTGGCTTATTTATGTTCAGTTGAATCTAAAGCTTGTTAGACTAAAGTACTAGTTAAGAGAAAATGAGCTTCCACAAAACATGAATTCAGCAGTGACCTTGATTAAAACTCAGTGGTTCTCGCACACCTGAGAGCTGACTGAATGTTGTTTTCATCTGAGTGAAAACAGCTTTGAATTGCAGAACAAATCTGTCAACACTTTGCACAACTTTTAATATAAACCATTTTACTTAACATGCCAGAGCATCAGCTGATGTGTATCAGTCATACAATGAAGAAAACATTAAATTCTTTCATACTGGAATGTTGCACGTCTGCTTAAAAGAAACAAGGAGGAAGTCCTTGTGAGATTCAATCAAATCTGAAGAGTTCAGTCTCATTTGGAGGTCAAGGTAAGATCACGGTAGAAGTGAGGTTGTATTAATGTAATATCCCGTGAGGTGAAAGAAATATGGCTGAGGCTTGTGCACATCCAGCTCAGTGGAGCAGATGGTATCATCCATGTGCTCGTTGGATTTCACACCAGCCTTCCCCACCTTCTTCCCCCAGACTACGATGCAGCTGTGCTCTCTTCTCTACCTTTCACTTACATGTAACTTTCATTCACTGAATTTTCACATGACCTTTTTAATCCAGATTAGCACAACATCTCTTGTTTTTCTTTAAAATGATCCTTTTTCTGTCTGCCTGAGCAACACACATGATTAATGGGCACAAAATCTTGTTGCTCAACTGTATAAATGGTTTCCCAGTAGGACTGTTGTAGCATCAGAGCTTTATTCTGGGTAAGTGTATTTTTTACACCCATCAACAGGATGTACTAGTGATAAATGTTCACTCGAAGGGCCCTGAAGTAGATTGTTACCCTGAATATGAAGGATTTAAAAGAAAAAGCAGAGGCTAAGATTTTATGTTTCTCTCTTTCTTGAATGTGTCATGTCTCTAATCTACAGTATTTTACAGTTTATTTACTAATATTACTAATTACTAATACTTATTACTATTTCACTCTGTGTTCGTATTTCATCTTATGTACTTCATACATCAGTTATTAAAGAGGCCATTTCACACAAATTTCAGGACTTTGTGGTTATTTCTTAATTATTAACCAGTAATATGAAACATTTTATATCTAAAAAATGTCAGGAAACACTGATTAACAGACCTTTCAATCTGTCTGCATCAAAATTTGGCTGGTTTCGTCAGGCTTCGGGCTGCAACTCATTAATATTCACTATTCGAATTTGCTGGACTCAGTTTGGCTAACGAACTAGCCTATCAGAGCAAGGTATACTGTTTCCTTCCCCACTGCGCATGGCAACAGAACACGTAGGCCCTGTCCCAATACCCACACTGCACCCTACGGTCTTCCACGAAGTGCAGCAGAAGTGCACATACGGGATTGAAGTGCGTAGTGAACAAGTGCACATATTAGCAGTATTGGGACAGTGAGCACTACATACCACAGCGTTCTTTCTCCATGACAACCAAAATGGCAGTACCGGTCGCTGTTTGCACTACTTTGATACTAGAAATGATTTTAAAACTCCAACAAACATTTATTTTGAGGAGAATGAAGCGCAGGAACCAAAGGAGGTGAATAAGACAGAATAAGTGATTAAACTGTTAGTATATCATGTCTGAAAACACACGTCAGTACCGTTATTAATTAATTATATTTTTTATCAGCTATGTGACACATCTTTCCAACAGAGAATCAATCGATTGTAATGACACATCTAGATAATAAAATAAAATATTGATTATTTGCAGTCTACACTTGAGAAAACGTTTTTTCCGGATGGTTCAGCCATTTCTCCACCTTCTTCTTCTTCTTCTGTCAAAGTTCACACACAGCAATGCATTGTGGGATATACCCTTCGCTGAAATCTGCACTGATGCGGGCTTCGACTAAGTGTGGATCAAGCTTTCAAAAGGGGCGGGGCCAAGGGCACGACTCTCCACTCTGGAGAATCGGGACAACCTACGCACTTGTGCCCCTCATCGGGAACGCGCATTTGAAGTGCACAAGGGCGCAAGTGTGGGTATTGGGACAGGGCCGTAGTCTCTTCCTGTTTGCTACGTCTTATGCTAACAGCTTTTAGCCAGCAGCATGCTAGGCGTGGTTTCAACTGCGGGAGCTGCCGAATACTAATGAGCAAACAAGTACCGGCCGTTCAAACTCGGGTTTTATCAACACCTGCGTAGTTTGAGAGATAAAAACTGAA
Organism: Pachypanchax playfairii; assembly: GCA_006937955.1. Lineage (NCBI taxonomy): Eukaryota > Metazoa > Chordata > Actinopteri > Cyprinodontiformes > Aplocheilidae > Pachypanchax > Pachypanchax playfairii. Next base: position 1,138,881 of record SSNP01000059.1, on the reverse strand, counting down.
AGAGAAGTTGTTGACCTGTTTTCACCCACTATGAAGGTAAGAACACCTGTGGAGCTAAAATATTCAACAGAAACCTCAGAAAAACTGTTTTTAATGGAAGGGACTCTTTAAAGTTGAGTTTCTGAGTTTCTTGTTGCATTATCTCCAACTGATGACTTGCAATGGAAAAAACTTAGTATCTCTCAGTATGTTGGTCTCTCAGTATCAGACAGTTACATTATCTCAGTCATCCAGGACATGTCAGTCCAAAAAGAATCAAATGGACTTCTGTTTTCTTCTTCTTGAAAATGTTTCACCTTTCATCCAAAAAACTTCTTCAGTTCTGATTCTGGACACAGAAGAAGGAGGAGCTAAGGAAACCATGTAAGTTGAATAGAAAGCCCTTCATTAAACAGGGGAGGTGGTTTCAGGTTCCATCTATTACATTTAATGCTGCATTGACTCTCATCCTCATGCCAGTTTCACTACAATCACGGTGGTGAAACACATAAACAAGTCACAAGTTGGCTGCTTGATGGGGCCTGGTCCCTCCTGGATGGGTTGGGTCCCTGTTGGGGGACGGGAGCCCTGGGATCTCCTGATCCGTGTCTCGGTCCTCCTGGGTGTGGCTGGTTGCCGGCGGGGCCTATGGGCTCGTCACTACGGCCTCCTGGAGTTCTCTGCATTGTGGTTGTGGGGCGGCCGCTATGGTGGTCATTGCTGCTCTTGTCTGGTGGAGTCGTGGTTCGCCCTGCGCTGTTCTCCTGGGTACTTCTCTGCCTCTGGGGGGGGGTCCTTGGACGTCGTGGGCCTCGTCTCTCGTGGTCCACTTCAGGGCATGTGGGATAGCTGGGGATTTATTAATTTTTTTAAACTTTTTTTTTTAAAGATTCAATGTCGAAATTCCGCAATCACAAGCGTGTCACTGCACTTAGGTGTTCACGGAGTAGTCCACTCAGGTGTTTGCATATATTAAATCTGGGTATGACATCACTAAAGCACAGTGTTTAACAAGGTTAGTTAGGTGTGAGTTTATGTTAAATTATCCTTTTTTCTGTTTTTTTCTTTTAGCATAAAAGTTTGTTGTTGCCGTGTTCTCTGTGTTCTTGTTTTTGTGTCTCCGCAGGTGTTGAAGCAGATACTTTGTGTTTTCTATATATATTTAATCATATTTTTTTTCCATTCTTTCACCTTTCTCTCTTTTTTTTCCCTCTCTCTTCTTGTCTCCTCTGTCTCTTGTTGAAAGATATGTTCTTTCTTTCAACATGGCAGTGGGTTTTCTTTCTCTTTGGTGTTTAAATTTATATTTAAAAAAAAAAAAAAAGGCTGCAGCCATGATGTATTAATGCAAGAGTACAATGAGAATCCAAAGGCATATCAGATACAGCATGATATACCAACAGGAATCTCTTCTGGTTCTCTTTAGCTGAGCTGTAGCCAAAAAAAAACAAGTCACAAGTCACAAGTAACAATGACTTGATGACTCTCAGGAGAATCGGGTGTGTCAGTGACCCTTGTGACCTTAACAAGTCTATTAATACTCTAGTCACAACTGTCATGATCCTGGTCTGTTCTTGCCATGTCCTCCACTACTCACATTTCAATGTTTTATCCAATCAAGACAAATACAAAGTATGGTAAGATTGTACATTAAATATGGGACTAATATGGGATACAGATGGGTCCAATTAAAAAGGCATAAACACATGTGAATATGGGTCCTCCTATAATTATGACAACATATCTCAATAGAATCAGATCTGATGGTTTCCACTTTTTAATACAAATTTAAAAAATAAAGAAAATTCAGTTTTTTTTCTTAAACATGGGCACACAAATTTTCTGTGTTCAAAGTCAGAGTGAAACATAGAAACTAACACTGAGGGTAAACATGAATATACATAAGAACAACTCTGGTTTTCCAAAAATTATATAGTAGACGTGACGTAAACCTGATGCTAAAGGTTACAATAACAATAAATTAAACTGATTTTTACATTAAGCCAAGTAACACTGCACTGACAGATACAGAGAATGTTTAGACACAGTGAGGTTATTTACCAAATGAGCTAGTTTGACTCTATTTATCAATGCTGAGATAAACAAATTACCACGAGGTTCAGGAGATCATTCTCACTGATGATAAAACACACATTTAATTACAAATAATTAGATCAAACAGATTCAGTCTATAATTACCGCTTGTTGCTCCTATTAACCTCTGATGCTTCTGTAGCAAAGATCACATAAAGTAAACAGCTGTTCATGTGTAAAGCTGCAGCTGAAAGGTTTCAGCAGTCGGCGAGAACGAGAGAGGGAACACTAGCTGGAACAGAAATAATGAAGCATATGTTGTTCTACATGAGAGAAACGGCTTATTGAAACGGTCTAAACTTACAAAAGACCAAGTTTTATTTTCTGAAAATTAAGTGATTCTGATGGTTTTTTTATTGTTCCATAAAAAATTTGTATGATAAATGTCAAAGACAAGTGAAAATTGGTTTCAGCCATCATATAGACATAAAATATCCAGATTACAACAAAAAACAATGTGTGTGGCACAAATTCACCAAAGTAAGTGGAGTTTTAAACATCATTTAACTTAAAACACAACATGATACTTGCTTCAGATTAGGTTTTTAATAAATGTGCATCATTTTAAAGCAACTTTCCCAACTCACACAGCAAATGTTCCTGCACTAAGATGTTCCTTTTTCTAATTTCAATCTTTGTTTTAATCCGAGTGTCTGGAAAGTGACTTATAGCTTGTCCTACTGTACAATGTGGGAAATAACCATTATTTTAGTTTTTGAAACCCTGAATAGACCCCTTCAATTGTAGCTGTTTTTAATCTAATATATGCAAACTTCATGTTTTACTTTGTAGGTTCTGTGAATTGTTTTCTTGCTGGAGTTTACTGAGATGCAAAAGCAGTAAAAGGTTTGACAATAACAGAGCAAAGAAAATAGATCAAATAAAAAGGTTGTTTTCTGCCTACCTGAATAAAAGAAAATTACACGTAAGACATCATCTTAAAAGACAAGAAGGCCATCAGTTAACCTAATACTGATGTTCTTTATGGTTACAGAATGTAAAGATTTAATACTGTAGTTTCTGAACCATAGTTACGGTGATGTTGTGCATCGCTCATGGTGCCAGAGCTCACAGATGGTCATCTGTGACAGAGAGGTGACTATGAACACCCTCTGGAATGATGGAGTCTCACATTAGATGTTTGTGAAAAGGTTTTCCAAATAGTCATAGTGTCGAGCTGATGTTGAGTACACGAAACACTTGCGCCTTGACATTGAGAAACAACACGTCCTGTTAGGTGGTCAGTTCAATGAGGCGTGCAGGTGGAGAGTGACTGTGTATCTGATACACGAGGCAGTTTGCAGTAAGAATGAAGACAGAAAGTAGAAATGAAAGTAGCGCAATCCGAGCTGCTGCAGCTTTGGGACTCTGCATGTCTTCTTAGGTGAAAATATTTAATCCTCACGAGAATTAAACGTCCTCAAAAAGAAAGAGGAAAGCAAAGTATAGAGTCGGAATATTTCTTCTTCTTTTCAGGGTGCTTCAGAGTCGGATGTGGGTTTAAGGGCTAAGATTAGAGCCGGATTAAGTGTAAATGTCAAAAAGGAATAATTTGGGAATTAATACAGTCAATGAAGTTCCAGACAAGTATGCAGCAGGAATGAAAACGTGTCTTTGTGTGTGTGTGTGTGTATTCTAACATCTATGTGTTTGTTAGACACTCCATTGAGCAGAAACATTACAGTTTGAGTCCACTTGCAGACAGAAGTCATTGAAACCCTCCTCACACTCCTGCTTGCCTCCAGTGAGCAGCAGGAAGAGCTGATGGGGGGGGGGGGGGGGGGGGGGGGGGGGGGGGGGGGGATGAGAGGAGGAGAAAGATGAAGGAGAGAAAAGCCAGAGGGAACAGGCAGCTCTACCTCTCAGCACTTGCTGCATTTTCCCTACATTGGACACCCATGGCTGATAATGGCCTCACATTTAGTTAATTGTGAGAGGAAACCAAAACGTCCTTTGCTCTATTTGCTTAGCTGAAATGTTTTAGGGAGGTAATAAACGGTAGCAGGTTCATGTCATGAGCTGCTTCTTTTGTATTAAGGAAGAAGATTATATATTTCTAAAAAAAAAGCAATTTGAAAATAATCACGAAAGGCACCAACATAAAAAGAATTACTAAAACCAAAATATTACATGAAGAAGAAACCAACACAGTCCTGACCCACACACCCACCAGGAGCAGAACACTGTAACAAGAAGCAAAGCAAATGCACAATAATCCCAAACTGAATTAACTGTTATCAGTAATGTTTCACACCTAGTGGTAAAAATACTACAGACAGGAATAGCTGACAGTATTATGAGGTATTATCTCACCAGACTGCAACTGTTGGTGACAAACTGTGAAGGTCATTCATAAGCAAGTTTCCAAAATGTCCTGAAATATTCACAAGGGTTCTTAAATCTCTCATGAGTCACAGAGCATCGATGTCATGTCGCTCATGCTTCAAAAACATAAATCACATGTTCTCACAAAATATTCATAGACTCGTCACGGGCATCTGGAACTCGTCTGGAATTCTCCTCGAATTTTCAGTTGCTCAGTTTAGTTTTAGCCAATCAGAAGAGCAGAACATGAGAAGATTGGTGACCAAAGTGCAAATAAATTAAGAGCAAATTCAGACAAAAATAATTTACCTTATGATCAATATGCAACAATAGAATCAGCCTGACCATCACATGACGAGCTGGCAATGTGTTTGCAGTTATATCATCAAAATGAACTTACAACTTTGTGTCTCCTAACCATTGAGATCAGACTTTGAGGCTTACGAATTGCCGCAGCTTTTGTCATTTCATGTTGACTTGAGGTAACTTTTACATCTCAGGATTTCTAACCATGGAGTTTGACATTTTTTGAGAGAGTAGACACGATAAACAGACTAAAGCCTCGGTCACAATGACCCATATGAACACATCATTAGTACAAATCTCTCACTTCCTATGATATCTGGAGTTCGTGAACGTTGGTGGAGGCGAGTACTGACTCCTACAGGAAGTTGTTACAGCATCAATAACTTGATGAATCCTTAAGTTTATGGGGGGATTTTTAGCCGTATGCTGGAAGTAGAGTTCTCGTTGTCTGGATGTGGTGAGTTGGAACCTTCCTCCAGGCACACTGTTCTAAAGCTAGCAAGGAACAAAAGTCCAAATAATATCGTCCAGGAAAGTAACTGATCAAGAAATTTTTCAAAGACTGTTAGAAGAAAAGTCAAAATAAATTAGCAGTGGTTTAAAACTTATGCACAGTTCTGTACATAATGTGCAGATTTTGATAAAGACGTAAAGGTAAGACATTTTAATCTTGTCTGATCTGATGTCCTCACTAATCTCCACATCTCCAATGATTGGCCCAGTTAGTTAATTATGTTTTAGGAGTAAAATGTCACGTTAAAGGACGAGTCTGGTGGATCTGCAGGTTTCCCTACAT
>SSNP01000059.1:1112203-1131755 GCA_006937955.1 Pachypanchax playfairii | reverse complement strand
AGCACTTGCTGCATTTTCCCTACATTGGACACCCATGGCTGATAATGGCCTCACATTTAGTTAATTGTGAGAGGAAACCAAAACGTCCTTTGCTCTATTTGCTTAGCTGAAATGTTTTAGGGAGGTAATAAACGGTAGCAGGTTCATGTCATGAGCTGCTTCTTTTGTATTAAGGAAGAAGATTATATATTTCTAAAAAAAAAGCAATTTGAAAATAATCACGAAAGGCACCAACATAAAAAGAATTACTAAAACCAAAATATTACATGAAGAAGAAACCAACACAGTCCTGACCCACACACCCACCAGGAGCAGAACACTGTAACAAGAAGCAAAACAAATGCACAATAATCCCAAACTGAATTAACTGTTATCAGTAATGTTTCACACCTAGTGGTAAAAATACTACAGACAGGAATAGCTGACAGTATTATGAGGTATTATCTCACCAGACTGCAACTGTTGGTGACAAACTGTGAAGGTCATTCATAAGCAAGTTTCCAAAATGTCCTGAAATATTCACAAGGGTTCTTAAATCTCTCATGAGTCACAGAGCATCGATGTCATGTCGCTCATGCTTCAAAAACATAAATCACATGTTCTCACAAAATATTCATAGACTCGTCACGGGCATCTGGAACTCGTCTGGAATTCTCCTCGAATTTTCAGTTGCTCAGTTTAGTTTTAGCCAATCAGAAGAGCAGAACATGAGAAGATTGGTGACCAAAGTGCAAATAAATTAAGAGCAAATTCAGACAAAAATAATTTACCTTATGATCAATATGCAACAATAGAATCAGCCTGACCATCACATGACGAGCTGGCAATGTGTTTGCAGTTATATCATCAAAATGAACTTACAACTTTGTGTCTCCTAACCATTGAGATCAGACTTTGAGGCTTACGAATTGCCGCAGCTTTTGTCATTTCATGTTGACTTGAGGTAACTTTTACATCTCAGGATTTCTAACCATGGAGTTTGACATTTTTTGAGAGAGTAGACACGATAAACAGACTAAAGCCTCGGTCACAATGACCCATATGAACACATCATTAGTACAAATCTCTCACTTCCTATGATATCTGGAGTTCGTGAACGTTGGTGGAGGCGAGTACTGACTCCTACAGGAAGTTGTTACAGCATCAATAACTTGATGAATCCTTAAGTTTATGGGGGGATTTTTAGCCGTATGCTGGAAGTAGAGTTCTCGTTGTCTGGATGTGGAACAAAAGTCCAAATAATATCGTCCAGGAAAGTAACTGATCAAGAAATTTTTCAAAGACTGTTAGAAGAAAAGTCAAAATAAATTAGCAGTGGTTTAAAACTTATGCACAGTTCTGTACATAATGTGCAGATTTTGATAAAGACGTAAAGGTAAGACATTTTAATCTTGTCTGATCTGATGTCCTCACTAATCTCCACATCTCCAATGATTGGCCCAGTTAGTTAATTATGTTTTAGGAGTAAAATGTCACGTTAAAGGACGAGTCTGGTGGATCTGCAGGTTTCCCTACATAATGAAAATCATTATGGATTTTACATAATTGCTCATTACTGTTTGACCTTCAGCTGAGATACTGGTTTTCATTCAGTTCTGGTTTGTTACGACTTTATAAAAATGTTTATTATGTGTTGTGCTCAGGAATGTGCACATTTTAAAATGTTTTTTAAAGAGTCCATTTCATACAAATTTCATGACTTTGTGGTTATTTCTTAAGTATTAACCAGTAATATGAAACATTTTATATCTAAAAAACGTCAGGAAACACTGATTAACAGACCTTTCAATCTGTCTGCGTTAAAATTCGGGTGGTTCCGGCTCCTTCTGTCAGGCCTCGAGCAGCAGCTTGTTTATATTCATTACATTAATTTGCTGGACTCTGATTGGCTAACAAACTAGCCTATGAGAGCAAGGTATACTGTTTCCTGCCCCGCTGTGCATGGTAACATCAGATGTCTTCTTTTTTGCTACGTTATGCTAACAGCTTTTAGCTAGCAGCATGCTAGGTGTGGTTTCAACTGCAGGAGCTGATGAATACTAACAAACAAAGGAGTTGTGATGAAACAGATACAGGCCGTTAGAACTCAGGAGAACTCGGGTTTTATCACCACCTGCGTAGTTTGAGAGATTAAAACTGAAAGAGAAGTTGTTGACCTGTTTTCACCCACTATGAAGGTAAGAACACCTGTGGAGCTAAAATATTCAACAGAAACCTCAGAAAAACCAGTTTTAATGAAATGGCCTTAAGAAAAAGAGAGAAAAGATTTGTTAATAGATGTACAAATCAACAGATTAATGAAGGAAACTTCTTAGGGAACTGATCACAAAGCTGACTTTCTTGTGATGTGTGGGAAGCGCTCTAAAAGGTATGTGGGTTCTGTGCTTTTAATCTGTGATCTAAAAAAAGGGGATTGAATCTTTTCACCAGCTGCATCAATTGTGGAAGAAGGCCGAGCTGAGAGGGGTCAAAGAAAAAAGGAGGATGCTTTTAACATGAACATCAGGGTGGCCATGACCCAAATGTCAACAACAAGAACATCCGGTTATAAATAATGAAGCGGATGAGAGATACCGCTGAACTGTGTGAGAGAGAGAGGAACACAGGTATGTTCTAAGCTTCAGCTGTTCATAAAGGAGTTTCATCTTTTTAAATTTAGACTTTTATTCCCTTCAATGTATTTTTACGACAAAAACTAAAACAAAAAACCCAGAAACAGACATAAAACTATCAAACTGGGAGCTCTATAAAAGCTTCTCTAGTGCAGAATAATGAATGCAGAGAAGTTTATATAAAAATCCCATGTTGACTTTTTATCCAGGATGTCCATTCTAATCTTTTTATAGCGGTTTCAAGTAAGGAGGAGATTTAAGCTACGTAATTCAACAAATCCCAGTTCTGATCAAAGAGATCTGACCAGCTCAGTTTTTCAGAAACACCCAGCAGCTGACATTTAAGTGAAAAAGATCAAAGAACAAAGATGGCTGTGTAAAATTTGATCATTGTTTTAAGATTTACCCACCAGGCAGTTACTGGCTTTAAAATGTGATAAAAGTGTCACTCAGACAAAAGCTCAAAAAGAAGTGACTTTTTGCAGCTGCAGACTCTTCCTGTCCCCCCCCCCCCCCCCCCCCCCCCCCCCGATATGATGGATCTGATTTACAAAGACTATCACATCGTTTTTCAAAACTTCAAGAGATTTCTTTTAAAGTGATTCCTGGCAGACTCGCTCTGGGGTTGTCAATCAACTACTTTTGTGCAGAGTGAAATATCTCATTAAATCTAGCTGTAAGCAGCATGCAATGGCCATGCACTTCAGTAGGGCACGGTCGTTATGGCAACTTGATCTGACCATGTTAAAAACGTGACTGTGGATGCAAATAATTAAAAAAAAGATTCTTTTTTACTAGAAAAGCCATATGATATGATATCTTAATGTAAAATCTTTTAAAAGGATGCACCTGTTTTGTTAAACAATACATGAAACTGCATCTCTTGTGTGATGTCACTTCCTGTTTGGAAACTTCACTGGTTTCATTGATTGGCTGTTACACACAAATTGTGAGAATATTTTGACACAATAATCAAACAGGCTGACATGATGTACACAGTCTAAATATTAACATTAACTACAGGTGAGAAACAACATTCACTGTATAACAACAGCTCCTTCAAACAATACAATTAGTAACAATCAGTGACGTCTACTGCAGCCGATGGGCTCCGCCTCAATAGGGGTGCAATAACTTAAAGGGATTTTTTGGGTCATTTTGTGACATTCTATCAATTAGTTATCCAGAGTAAGAACCATCTCCAAGGAGATCAGAGTCAGGAAAAGGTCACTAGCTACCAAATCAACACCAAACACTTTCAAAATATGAACTTTGTTTGTGCTTATTTAAATTAAACATCATCATCTTCTCAGGTGGACAACAAGTATTTTGACTATAGAATATACATGAGAAACAGGTGTAGATTATTATGTCATTATCCTTATAAAGTAAAAACATACACTACCAGTCAGAGATGATTCTGGGTTCCATTGGGGCCTATAGCAAAAGTACCCTGGGGCCCCCCTTTAACAAATATTTGTCATAATTTTAATACATAATTGGTGGTTAATAAGCTCCTCTTCACTTTCAGTCACTGTTACTCTTGTTCTTATTTGTTTTGATAACCAAAAAATGATCAAATCAAAGTTCTTGTTTATTCTCTAGGGGCTTCGGGCCCCAAGCAGAAGCCTGCTGTGTCTAATAACAAACAGACTCCTCTGCTACCAGCGGGGGGACATGACACTAAATCTGTCCTCTGATCAGATCTCAGTCACCTGCTCCACATGTAGAAATGTAAACTGGCTTTTCACACTCAGAGGTACTAATTACAATAAATTAATGATGTAGCCTGACAGATTTGACATAAGAGAAGAAGCACAACATGAACTGTGACTTTAAAGAGCTCAGTGTCAGCACAACTCTGCTAATGAAAACACTTGAAAACGTTTAACCCTTCAAACTCAACGACAGGCTGACAGCTGATTGCTACACAGCTCCGGTTCTTGTCATACAACTGGCACGGAACATAATGTGAGGACCACAGTGGGTTCAGTGACCTGGTGATCCACTGATAAAGGTTCTGGTAAAATCTGCAGCAGAAAATTACATTGTTCACACATGTGTTCATTTAATCAATGATGTTGATGAAAGTTTTTTTTATTTTCCATTTCCAGGTGTAACTGCCATGTTTGTGTAGAATCATGTCAAGTCAGTAGGCCTTTGGTTTGTGTTGTGATGATGAATCACCAAAAGAATATGGACAAAATCCTTTCTGAATGTCTGAGTGTGTCCTCAATCTGTCTTGAGAAGTGTCTCACCTGAAGTCCATTTTTGATCAGACTTGCTAATATGATCACCTGACTCGATTCGTCGGAGGGTGGACGGAGTTTTCAGGGTCTTGGTTGGTCTTCGGGGCTGTTTTAGTGTATTTATTTATTGGCCAGGTATGTTACACACACAAGGACACAGATTACTCTGTTTGACCCGAGGAGACGAGGGCCGCCATCTCTATTTTTTTGCAGTTCAGTCTTTGGTTAAAGATGCTTTGAGGACTCCCACCTCCCAATCAGAGGACAACCACCTCCATGTGATAGAGTGATAGTTCCACTACAGTTCTGAACAAACAACACTTCCATAGCTAGATCATGGTAGTTTATCTTCAAGGTGGCATAAATATACTTATTTACTTCACCAGATCCATCAGAGGGCAGCCACCTGATAGCTGAAAGAATTAGAAACATACCTGCATTTCTACTCTCCTACACACCATTTTTATTATTGTTGTTGCCTTTTTCTCTGCAAACAGAAAAAAATCGCCACCAAAAAAGCAATATAAATACATGTTAGTTTGTAGAACAATCAGAACTGAAAGAATAAGAGATTTCATAAATTATATGGAGTCACGATGACATCTGATGAAAACTTGTAATACAAACAGTAATCTGCTGTAAGCTTGTAGTGATGAAGAGCTTCATACTCAGACTTACCAAGAAACTGGACTGAATGTAAGTTATTATCCTACATAATACAAAGAACATTTACAGAATTCTGGGAATTCAATTTAAAAAACTTTTATTTTCTCAGATTTCCTACAAATATTTATTGTGAACAAGTGTTTCAGTGTCTCTCAGAAGGCTTGAAGCCTCATCTTTAAATGTTTTCCTGTAAGTTGAACATTAATTACTTCTGCATGCATTAGTATCCTGTTTACCACTCAGACTCACAAACTCAATGCTGTCAGGTTTTTCAGAGCTCAGAATCATTTCCTCTGACATTTAACATTTATCATCTTTTTCAGCTCATCATCTGTGACAGATTTTGATTTTTTACCCACTTGCTGCATTTCTGCTGTAAATCATCAAGAGACTATATGACCTCATTATCTGATGTTATAAATTAGATTTCCTCCATGGCAACAAAACATCTAACAGAACCTTCAGCAACTCTTGAAAGTAAATCTGGGCTACGCAGTCTGCCTTTGGGCTGACTGAGTCCCTATACAGACAAAGAAAACACAGACTACTCAGGCAGCGTTACATAATCAATTTACACTCTCACCACATCGTTCAAGTCAACATCTTATCACAATAACACGTGGACTTAAAGTCCTCAACCATAAAACTCTTCTAATCTTTTCAAGCTTGATTACTAAATAAAGCTTTTGCACATTTATCGTAAATACAGAAGATTTTTGAGTTTTTCTTGTTTTTAACACGCCATCTTTAAAAATGATTTATTTTTGAGACCTAAAACGCGAAGCAATAAAAGGATTCTGTAAATTCATTTTATCTGACTTTTAAATTGTTTTTCATAATTGTATTTATATAAAACAAAATAAATCTGAGTATGATGTATTTACCACAATAAATTCTGAAAAAACAGATTTCAATGTTTTAGAGAGTGTAAACAGGTACAGAGTCTACCTCTCTCTCTTTTTCTTTATCATATCCATCCATCCATCCATCCATGATCCATCCATCCATCCATCCATCCATCCATCCATCCACACATCCATCCATCCATCCATCCATCCATCCATCCATCCACCTACACATCCATCCATCCATCCATCCATCCATCCATCCATCCATCCATCCATCCACCTACCCATCCATCCATCCATCCATCCATCCATCCATCCATCCATCCATCCATCCATCCATCCATCCACCCCACCATCCATCCATCCATCCATCCATCCATCCATCCATGATCCATCCATCCATCCATCCATCCACCCCACCATCCATCCATCCATCCATCATCCATCCATCCGACCATCCATCCACCTCACCATCCATCCATCCATCCATCCATCCATCCATCCATCCATCCATCCATCCATCCATCCATCCATCCATCCACCTACACATCCATCCATCCATCCATCCATCCATCCATCCACCTACACATCCATCCATCCATCCATCCATCCATCCATCCATCCATCCATCCATCCACCTACACATCCATCCATCCATCCATCCATCCATCCATCCATCCATCCATCCATCCATCCATCCATCCATCCATCCATCCATCCATCTACACATCCATCCATCCATCCATCCATCCATCCATCCACATCCATCCATCCATCCATCCATCCATCCATCCATCCATCCATCCATCCATCCATCCATCCATCCATCCACACACCTACACATCCATCCACCCACCCATCCATCCATCCACCCATCCATCCATCCATCCATCCATCCATCCATCCATCCATCCATCCATCCATCCATCCATCCCCACCTACACATCCATCCATCCATCCATCCATCCATCATCCATCCATCCATCCATCTACACATCCATCCATCCATCCATCCATCCATCCATCCATCCATCCATCCATCCATCCACCCCTCCATCCATCCATCCACCCATCCATCCATCCACCCCCCCATCCATCCATCCATCCATCCATCCATCCATCCATCCATCCATCCATCCATCCACACATCCATCCATCCATCCATCCATCCATCATCCATCCATCCGACCATCCATCCACCTACACATCCATCCATCCATCCATCCACCCACCATCCATCCATCCATCCATCCATCCATCCATCCATGATCCATCCATCCATCCATCCATCCACCCCACCATCCATCCCTCCATCCATCCATCCACTCATCCATCCATCCATCCACCTACACATCCATCCATCCATCCATCCATCATCCATCCATCCATCCACCTACACATCCATCCATCCATCCATCCATCCATCCACCCACACATCCATCCATCAATCCATCAATCCATCCAACCATCCATCCATCCACCTACACATCCATCCATCCATCCATCCATCCATCCATCCATCCATCCATCCATCCATCCACCCACCCATCCATCCATCCATCCATCCATCCATCCATCCATCCATCCACCCACACATCCATCCATCCACCCATCCATCATCCATCCATCCACCCACCCATCCATCCACCCACCCATCCATCCATCCACCCACCCATCCATCCATCCATCCATCCATCCATCCATCCATCCATCCATCCATCCATCCATCCATCCATCCATCCATCCATCCATCCATCCATCCATCCATCCATCCATCCATCCATCCATCCATGATCCATCCATCATCCATCCATCCATCCATCCACCTACACATCCATCCATCCATCCATCATCCATCCATCCACCCACCCACCCATCCATCCATCCATCCATCCATCCATCCATCCATCCATCCATCCATCCATCCATCCATCCATCCATCCATCCCCACTTATTCCAGGTGTCTGTCTCCAGCAGTCTCTGGGCGAAAGGCAGGGTACACCATAACAGGTTGCTGGTCCATCACAGAGCCCCTTTATCATGCAGGTTACTCAACCTATGTACTAAACATATGTGATACATGACTACCATCTAGCCTGGGTGTAGAAACAACATGTGTGATTTAAGCGTGTGGGACGGCAGTAGCTCAGGAGGTGGAGCAGGTCTTCTGGTAACCGTAGGGTCACCAGTTTGAATCCCGCCCCCTCCAGTAAAAGATTGCTTTGCCCTTATGTCCTTAAGTAAGACACTTCACTCATCCTACTTGTTTGGTGGTGGTCAGAGGGTCCGGTGGTGTCTGGCAGCCTCGCCTCTGTCAGTGTGTGTCTCAGGACAGCTGTAGCTACAACATCTGTGTAGTTTACCACCAAACGTGTGAGTGTGAATGACAAACTGTAGTGTATACAACTACAAGTTCTACTACTTTGGTACTCAGAGAATTAATTCAGGACGACGACGATGCATGGAAGCTGAATGATTGGTGCTTCTGGTACACTGCTTTCAAGGTATTTTTATTTCTCAAGAACTGAAGTGGGACAACACCCCCTTCATCATCAACAGGTCCAACAAAGTACATCTTACAACAGCTAAAGAAATCTGATCTTCCAAAAGAGTTGTTGATTCAGTTCTACACGGTGTTGTACTTCTCAGTTACAGGAACAGATTTAAACTGACTGTAAGGACAGTTGGTCCCCTCCACCCTCCATCCAGGACTTGTACACCTCAAGAATCAGGACATGGGAATGAAAAACCACTGATCCCTCACACCCTGGACACAGTCTCTTGAGCTCTTCCCATCTGGTCCTCGGGCTGCCATGTCCAATACCTTTATATTATCAATGTCAGTGCAAATAAATCTGTTTCATAGAGTGCAGCCTCTTGTCCAGAATGGAAATCAAGGATGTGTTTTTTTTAAAACGTGAAAAGAAGCGGATGTAGTGCTCGTCTGATGTGTATCTTTGATTAAGAAAAGCTCCTGAATGTGATTTGTGGAATGTTGTCCATGCAGTTTTAATGAGTGTCTCTGTGAAAGAACAGTTTCTCTCTTTGTGTCTGATGTTTGTGGTTAAAGTCCATCCTTAGATCGTCACTGTGATCAGATGCAAAAAGACACATAAAAAAAAACACAATTAGCCTTGTGTGTGTGATGCAGAAAAGGTGCAATTGATGCACAAAAATAAAAAACCAACAGGTGTAGTGCTTTCTCAATTAATCTGGGCCTCAGTGTCTTTAGAGAGTTGCAAATATCCCGTGTCTGGAGAGAAATCATACCTCCTTTACAAAGTACATAAACATTGTGCAGACAGACAGATTTTTTTTAATCAAGCTTAAGATCTTTATAAAATGCAAAAATTGGCTCCATTAGCATCAATCCATGACCTTTCATGTGGTTCCTGTTTCTCTTGTTTGCTATGACCTTGTGTCATTTTCTGTTTTCAATCAGTGATCCATTTCTGCATGTTTTCCTCACTAAAGAAGCAGAAAGTCAGAAACAGGATCTGCTCCTGTACTTTGAACACAACATATGGTATTTTCCTATACTGGCTGTTCAGACAGGCTTCATGGTGCGTTCACACTGGCCACTTTGTCAACGTCAAGCAACGCTGATAACGCTCCAAATTTGACGTTTGAAGTTGAAGCTCATAACGCCTGCCAGTCAGAGCACATAGGCGTTAAAGCTCGTAAAGCCTGACCGAAAAAGAGCGCGAAGGCGGGGCTTCATCGGATGTTCAGAGCTATGGCGGATCATATTGAGACAGTGGCTTGGATTTATTTACTTCATAGATCTAGACAACGTCGACGTCGGGTGCATCAGCGCTGTTTGTGGATACACCCCATTCTTCAGATGCGTTCTGAGTTTGGTGAGTTTAACCATTTGCTCCAGGAGCTACGTTTGGATGAGGTTAATGTATCTTCCATTTTGGCTGATCTCGCTTCTTTCCGGGTACGTGCTGTGACGTCTTACGTCTCTACGATGAGACGCTCTGATTGGTTGACATGCCGCTTCAAGAGCGTTATGAACGTCAAAAGTTCAGCTAGCTGAACTTTGAGCTTTTCTAGCTTTTCAAGCGTCAACGCCTGAAACGCTAGAAAAGCTTGAAAAGTTGCCGCTCATAACGCTCACAAAGCGCCACAGAGCCGTCTGTCTGACGCCCGTCCACCATAGACTTTACATGTAAACTTGCCGCTTATGAAGTTGATGGTTGGGCCGGTGCGAACGCACCATCAGAGATGCTCCCTTGGTTTGAAATGTAGAAGGAGAAAAATGAATATGATATCAGGATGATAGCAGGATTTCTGAGCCCACAGAGTGCGTCTACCGACCATCAAACATTGTTTATTTAGATCATGTTAGAACTTTTTACTAGCTGGGAAAATGTACAACGTTTTAGGGAAATGCTTCTTAAATATGGCCAGAAAAAAAGTCACAAAATGTACAAGAGACTGATTTACTGCATCTGGTTTGAATGTTTCAGTGGATGCTACAAGTGTTTGTAACATGGCATGTGGCTTCAGTCTGAACCGCCAGGTCGTTTCCATTCGACCATCAATACGCAACATATATGACTATTCTGCAGAACGAAGGGTAGACTGTCCAAATTCACAAGACACCAACTTCTGGTTTTTGTGCTCTTTAAGGAACCATCCTCCTTCTACCAGGTAGGAGGGACACTCAGCAGGATGCAGATCCTGAATTTGGACACAACCTCTGTCATTCTAAGACAAGTTATATTTGTTGTGTATAAACAGGCTGTTTGTTTAGTGGTTTGACAAAAGTACACAACCTTTTTTCAAGCTAACATGATCATTTTAACTTTAAAAAAACAAAAGTTCCACCTGCTGTAACTCTGATTTGATGGACTACAGTGAAAATTGCCTGGAATTTTACTGTTTAGTGTCTCCCTAAAAACGGAAATGGGATTTTTCACCTGTCCGGTAAGATAAAGGTAAACAAGTATTTAACAAAATAACTCCTGACTGATGATTATTACATAAATATGGAACTAAAATGTTTATGCAAAGGGTGAAAAGGAGAGTTTGATCTGAGAAGATGTTTAGATACTATTCTATAACTGAGGTGATTTCTGTTATAAGTATAAAAAGAAATGTACATTTATGCATGATAAAAGAAGGAGAGATCAGTTTAAATATTACAAAATAAATAAGCTGATTTAAACGTGGAACTCCTGCTGTTGTTAGTTTACCCTCACTTCTCTTCTTGAAGGACCACCTGCTGACAAGAAAAAGCTTCTTTCAGTCTTTCTCTATGAATCTTCAACAGTTTCTCAACCTTTACATTTATAAACATGACTGGCAGCCATTATCTCACAGGAGGGATAAGTCTGAATAAAGCTTTCACTTCTCTCCTCAGACTTTATATTCATCCCTACATCAAAACTGTTGGACCAGAAATTTTTAAAAGCCCCGAAGTGCTTTGCTGTTACGAAAACTGCAGACCTCGTGACAGGAATCAATCAATCAATCAGTCCCCAGAGCCGAGAGCTACATTGAACGGTGAGGCCCAGACAGGGGCCAGTGGAGGTGGAGAGAAACGATGCCTTCTCCTCTGTTTCCACAGCTCTCGGCTTTTCTATGGAGTTCTATCAGACCTGATCGAATGGAGGTACAAATACACTGACTCAACAGCATGACAGCACAGCTATCAGTGTTGCTCTGAGCATCATGGATTAAACACACACACACCGTTTGTAGACTGCGTCAACAGACCCACTTCAGTGTGGTTCTCGTATCAAAGGCAGATGCGGGGGGGAGCAGTGTGATGGCTTAGTGTAAAGCTTTCAGGCAAAGAAGAACTGAAATATTAACCTTTTAAAAGGCTTGCTGGCTGACACACTTGATAGTGCCAATCTGCTTTACTGACTCTGACTAGGCAAAGTACCAGGACAAGACTCTCAGGAACACAAAATACACATTTTTACTCTAATTCCAGGCAGCAGTATTAAATCCCTCTTTGGATCAGGGTTCGTCTTTTCAGGTAGAGCAAAACAAACCGTATTTTAATGCTCTCTGCAGCTACATCTGCTGTCTGGCAGCAAATATAGATGTGTCTCAGCGAGAGGACATGTTCTCTGTTTTCTAGAGTTCCTTCATTTTGCTCCCTCTTCATCGTCAGTGGTTTATCGCAGAGCGTCAGAGGATCAACAATGCTGACATCCAAACAGGGAATATGAGCATGTACAGTCCTGTCTTTGACAGGAACAGATTGGCATTTTGGGAAATGTGTTTAGTCCTTTTCCTGCGGAGTTAAATTTAAAGAATGACTCCTTCTTGCATATCTAATAAATGTAGAGTAGTTTGATGTTATTAACACATTGAGTTCTGTTTTTATAACCGTCTATAATCTTTCTTTAAACAGTCAGAAAAAAATCAAGCTATGAAAATCAGAAATTGAAAGTGTAGGTCCATTTAAGTAACACCGCATGCACAAACCAACAACGTTAGCTCTTTACACCTAACGAGGTGAGAAAACTGAAAACCATATAAAGTACAGCAACATCAGTAATAATACAAGGACACAAACATGAGTCTTTATAATGTCTCCAGTCTCTTGTCCAAAAACAAGTAACTTGAAAGTTTTTTTTCTTTCTTTTTATTTTTTTGAAGATAAAACTATTAACTCAATAAGTAGTCCACTCACACTAGTTACAGTTTCACTTTTATGTTTAAAAAATGAAATATAAACATCAGATTGTTGTTCCTGCTGCTGGAGATAAACTCTCCATTAGGATCCTGCAGGAACAAGATGTTTTAAATGTATAGTGGACTTTAAAGCTGCTATACTTAATTTGCATAACAAATTAGCTTAACGTATTTTTTACATGCCCATTAAAAATGTTTAACACATCATGGATAAAAATATGTTGTGAAGATTAAAAAAAAAAGGAAAAAAAAATAATTAAGTGGTTCTCCCGTATTTGTCTAAAAACATCAACCAATCAAATGGTTCGGTCCAAAAGGAATGATTGGACAGTCTCTCCAGCCATACGGACTTCTGCATTTATATGGCTTCTGTGCTCCTAATAAACTGAGACATATTACCGCAGAACACCACTGCTGGGAGTGTTCGCCGCTCTACCATGTCACAGCAGGAGAAACAGCTGCCGGCTGGTTCCACGTCAGGTTCAGGACAAAGTAACAATTAATGTCAGTTGTTTGTTGTTATATTGTTTTCACTTACTGGTGATTCCACCATGTTACAGTACTTGAATGAAATGCGGACCAGTGTCTTGCACTCAGTCGTCTTCTGGGGCTACGCGTGTTTCCAAACCTGGGGGGCTTTAGGCTTAGGAATTCTATCTGACGGGAAGGGCTGAGAGTTCTGTGACTTTGTTGACAGTCTAAGCTAGGCAATCTGAAATCAGGGATATCAGCTTTAATTCTAAGGCACAACTGAAGAACTGTATCTGGTTTAAGAGGCGGAGTGGACGGGTAGAGAGACAAAGACATTTAAAGGTTGAATATGGAACATTCAAATAAAAAGCAATATTTGTATATAGTTTTTGGAACATAATACGTCCTCGAGGTGTTTACAGCAGTGCAGAATGAAAGTACAGTATTTCCTTCTTTGAAGTAAAATACAGTATAATAAAATATTTATTCTGACGGGCACGACGTTGACATTTTGTTTACATCTACCAGCCAATAGCTGGCAGAGTAGCGGGCACCATTGCCGGTTGCCTAATACGATGAATATTCAGTGATAGCGAGGCTGGTACTGTGGAGGAGGGAGGAGTTGGCGGGTCGAGAAGCTGCTTTGAAGCGCCGGGGATTTTGTTGTCCTTCTCAGGGGAGGAGTGACCGGAGAGGATCGGGGGCCAGAGGGGGTGAGGAACGGGGGTTGCGAGCCTGGCGCCCCGATGACTCAAGGGCTTGTTCTGTTGTTGTGGTTGCAGCAGCCGGGCACTGGATGTTGTTGTGGAGTTCATGTTCCATATTCCAACTTTAAATAACAACAAGAGCCGGTTGGGGGGGGTGGGGGTGGTGACGAGTTTTACCCACAGTGCTCTTGGAGAAAATATCGGCAAATTTTTCAGTGTACAAATGTTTTAGAAAATAAAAGGCAGATTTCTCTATCAATAATCTAAGAGGTTATAGAAGCTGAAGTATTGCATGTGATCAGTTGCATAGGAGACCGTGTCATTAATGTTTCCTTTGTGGAGCTCAGACTTCCAGTAGACCTAAGAGTCCTGTACTCTGGAGAAACATGATTCTACACATGTAGGATGCGTCAGTAAAGGACAGGTGGTAGAGAAAAGTGCATACTGTATACACAGGAAGTCTTATCATGCAGATGAACAAAATAATGATTATTACTTCAGATGGTAAATAAATAAGACAATCTACTTCTGTCCTGGGAGACATTTTGGAGACCTACAGATACTGTAAATGGTCTCATGATCAACATTGCATAGACACTAAAAATGGACCACTGAGAGGGAAAACAAGGATTATTTAAGAAAGTTTCTGTCAGTCAATATTTTCAACATGCTAACAAACACAGTGTCTTTAATAAAGTCTGTAATAAACTGAGGCTGTACTGAGATCTAATGTTGAGCTGAAAACAGTAAAACAAGCTGCACTAGACACCCCTTGTACAATAGACTAATGATTTAACCAAATATCTTCAGTAATAAATGTGTAATTATGACTCTCCTGTAATAAAAACTCATACTGATGTTCACCACTTCACACAGCAGCTTTTACAAAGGATGCGTTCACACCAGCCCTGTTTAGTCCGCTTGAATCAAACTCTAGTTCGTTTGCACAGAAAGTCCGGTTCGTTTGGGGAGGTGTGAACGGGCAACCAAACTCTGATTCAGACCAAATAATCGAACTCTAGTCCACCTAAAAACGTAAGTCTCGGTTCAATTGAAACAAACTCTGGTGCGGTTCTATTGCATGTGTGAACACAACCGGACCGAGACCGCACCAAAAGCAGGAAGTGGACTATATTGTGTAGCCGTCTCAGCCGCCTCGTGTAGTTCTCTGTCTAGTTATCTGCTCATTCTGAACACATTGCTGCAGAATATTGATCTGGTACATTCACCAAACACAAAAGATCCCAAAACCACCAGAATCTGCTGCTAGTCCATGTGTGTTAATGTTTCACTCTCCTGCAGCAGCACCAGGAAGTGCAGTAACAAGTAGTGAAGAAACTCTACAGCGCCACCACAGGCGGGGATGTAACATGTTCCAAAGGTTATTTGGTTCATAGAGTGCAGTATGAATCCAATCCGCTCCAACTACAAACAGCAACAATGTTGCAATTTTGGTCCCCAAACAAACCGAGTCCACCGGATTATCAGGTGTGAATACAGCCTTAAACATGATTTATTCTTTGCTATTTTTTTTTTAAATTATAACCTTATTTTTATTTTGGGATCATCATTATAGCTCACCAGTAATAAAAGTCAACACTTTTCTGTCATGCTTGTAGGTTTTGGGCATACTTAGAATCAGGTGGACTAAGACCTAACCCCCCCTCCTAAATTGGGGATTGAACATCGACCTGTGGTGAAATATTAAATGTTTCAGAATTTGTTCATATTTGGACATGGTCTAACAGATCTCAGTGTTTTTCCTTTGACATTTACAAAGAAGGAGAGGCAGTGTGTTGATGCTGCAGTCTCCTGTCTGTGTGATGTGATGTGAGAGGAGAGGCGTGAGGGTGGGAGGCATGTTACACTCAACTGAAGCTAAGAGGTCTTTTACAGAAATCCAGACAGTTACAAAATTTTACAATATGCACAAATTTATGTGACTGTGATGGACTAGCGACCTGTCCAGGTGTAGCCCCGCCTCCTGCCCAATGACAGAGACAGACACCTGCTCCCCGTGACCCTGATATGCTTGTACAGAAAAGACTGAATGACGAGTTTATGGGATAGATTTGAGAAAACTAATTTTCAGCAAACTTTCTCAACAAAGAATTGAAGGTAAAACAAGAAAATCTGTGACGACTTGATCAATAAGTATCATTATAAAGAGAAGCTAATATTAACCTCACTGCCAACATAAAAACACATTTAAAAATGCAATACTTAAGTTTATTAAAGACTTACTAGCTGTAACATGTGAGTGTGTGAATGGTTGAATGTCCATTTGTAGTGTGAAGAGCTTTGTGAGCCACCTGATTTAAAAAGAGCTCTAGATGTATGAGCTGTATGTTACTGTTTATTATTGGATATACAGTAGTATTATATACTGTCTTCCTTTATGGTATTTAGGATTAGACCTGCTGTAAATGCTGTTGGGGGTGTTTGGATGTGACACACTGCAGGTCTACTGTTGTAAAGGTTTGTTTTGCTCCAGGACGTTTTACAGGAGAATTGGATCAAAGATATTATGTTTTATACTCAGTGGACTGAATGTCATTTGCTATAATCTCTGGTAGGTGTTATATTAACACAAGAAAACAAATAAAACAAAAATAATTTCAAGACTTCAACCTGAAACATATTAGACAAGATGCTCTCGTCCAGTGATGGCTGGTCAATAGAGGGCGCTAGGGCGCCGCCCGCCCTATCAAAAACATGATGTGGTAACAAATAAGAGATATTTCCTTTTTTTTTAATTACATGTATTTAGAGTTAGAAACACTCATATGTATATTTATATACTGAGAAGATTGTATAAAGGATTTCTGAAAGACAGAGATTGCTTTGTAAAATATGATTTCCTGCTTCTCCACTTCTCATGTATCTAGTTCAGCTCTGGGGAGCTGGAGAAAGCTCCCTCAGGAGGCGGGCTCTTAGATCAAATTAGCCAATAACAGATCTGCATTGCCAAACGGAAAAACTTAATTTAGCCAATAAACAGAGAGAAAATAACTTCACAAAGGGCGATTTTTGAAGCTCCCCAAACCACGTTAAATATCGCGAGATTATCTGCTATCAAATAGCCATTAAATGAGAAAGGAAAGCAGTCGAGACTTCACTCGGAGCTAGCTGGTTGTAACTATGCTAACTCGGTTTGTTTAAAACAAGCGGCTCTGATCCTGGATGGTTACAGGAGTGAGGAGGGATATGAAACATCTGTCTGAAAATATAAAGAAGAGAACACCAGGAGTCACATGGATAACAAAAGTAAGAACAATGTTTTTGTTTTCTGGTAGAATAAAACTGAACAGAAGGGAAACTTGTTAAACCCAGTGATAGAGAAGTCTGTAAAGAAAAACAAGTTGTTAGGAAGTTTAATATTATAACTAGTAGATGTCTGTAAGTTTATTATAATGAGTAACAGTTTTCCAGGTGTGTGACACCATCCTGCTGCACATTGAGGAGTGTTTTGTCTTCACTCAGCATCTCGTCAGTGTGACCTGCTGCATGGAGAACTGTGTCTACAGCACAGTGGGACGTTTCCTGAGACACACTGGACACAACTGTGGAGGTTTATCCAGTACTGGACAATTAAATGTATTTAACGTTTATATTATATTAAATATTACTTAACACAAAATGTGATGTTAATGCACAAAATGTGTCTGTTTGGCTGACTAGATTAACCTGTTCTGGTGATTTTTTTTTTATTTTAAATTTG
Source organism: Pachypanchax playfairii (assembly GCA_006937955.1). Lineage (NCBI taxonomy): Eukaryota > Metazoa > Chordata > Actinopteri > Cyprinodontiformes > Aplocheilidae > Pachypanchax > Pachypanchax playfairii. The sequence continues at coordinate 1,113,821 of SSNP01000059.1, read as the reverse complement.
AGTTTAAAGTTGAAAATGTATTTTTCTATACAGGGTTTACATTAACTCATCTTTACAAATATTTTATTGACAGTCACTTAATTAGTTTTATGCAACCACACCCAAAAAATATTTCACCAGCCGCCACTGCTCCCATCTTAAGATAATATCCACCCCACTGATCGTCAGTATATAATTCACACCCTGTTTTGGGGTTTTATTCTGTTTTTTAGTTTGTTTTGGGATTTTTTTGTGTTCCCTGTATTTGCAGTGATATTTGTATTTAGCAGGGGTGTCAAGAGCAGGAGTCGAAAGTCAAAATCCTGCCATGTTTTTGGATCTGCCTGTATATCTAGAACAGGTGTTTTCACCAACTAGCTCATCTACCTGGTAAATAAGCTGTGCTAATTGAATTCAGCTGGTTTAGTGATGGTTGGAACAGCTGCTGGACTGGATTTTTACTTTCGACTCCTACTTTTGACACTCTGGTATTTAGTTCACTTTGTTATGGTTAGTTGTGATTGTTTTCTTTCTGTTTATCACACATTTCTGCTCCATTTGCCAGTTACCCAGCAGTTTCTCAGCCAGCATCATTCTCCCATCATTTGTCCTCCAGTAATTCTCAGATCATGTTGTTCCCCAGTACAGATGTTTTCCAATTCCTTGTTGTTCTTCCATGATCCTGATTGGATTTTTGTAAGTGTCCATCAGTTTTTCTATTTTAAAATTTAGTTTTATAAAAAAAATGTTGATGTGCCAGTAATTCTGAGTTATAACATTTTGCTTATTGTAAAAGCATTTCAGTGGTATTTACACTTACATCTTAGTTGTACAGAAACAACATCTGGGAGAGATCAAAGCTTTTTAAAAATCCACCTTGACATCTGGACAGATTTCAATATTTGAGTGCAAGTGACAGTTTTGCTGTCAGCGCTAGTGTTTCTACCACATGCATGAAAAACCACAGTAACAGACTTTGAAAATGAGGTCCCTGAACACACACACACACACACACACACACACACACACACACAAGTGTGTTTTGGTATCCTTATGGGGACCATCCATTGACTTCCATTGATTTTAGTAACTAGATTTATACCTAACCCAAACCCTTTTCCTAACCTTAACCATTACTGATCTATAACTAACCCTAAGACTAACTAAAACTCTATTCACACCATACCTATAAACCTAACCCCTAACCCTAAAAAGGGGAGTCCCCCGAATGAGGCCCGGGCTTCGGTCCCCACAAGAACCCTCGGACCCCAGAAAGATAGTAAAAGTCAGGAAACGGGTCCCCAGGAGGTCAGAAATACAAACCCACACACACACACACACACAGATATGTGTGGCTTTAAAAACAGACATACACAAAGTTAAGCTTCAGTTAATTGCTTCTATTGTGGGGAAGTGTCAGCAGCATCTGTGCAATCCTGCTGCCATCCCAGGCAGGATAATCCCGTGCACTGATGCAGCCTCCAAAAACTCACGCTGAGGCCAGATACACAACACACAGGCTAGAAACCTTTCAAAAAGCCCAACAAAGGTTCCTCTCAGAAGTGGAGATATCAGTGTTGATGAATCCTGATGATGTTGCTTTGACATCTTGTATAGCGAGGTACGCCTGCCCCCCCCC
>SSNP01000059.1:1097762-1112193 GCA_006937955.1 Pachypanchax playfairii | reverse complement strand
AGATATGTGTGGCTTTAAAAACAGACATACACAAAGTTAAGCTTCAGTTAATTGCTTCTATTGTGGGGAAGTGTCAGCAGCATCTGTGCAATCCTGCTGCCATCCCAGGCAGGATAATCCCGTGCACTGATGCAGCCTCCAAAAACTCACGCTGAGGCCAGATACACAACACACAGGCTAGAAACCTTTCAAAAAGCCCAACAAAGGTTCCTCTCAGAAGTGGAGATATCAGTGTTGATGAATCCTGATGATGTTGCTTTGACATCTTGTATAGCGAGGTACGCCTGCCCCCCCCCCCCCCCCNTATTTACACTTACATCTTAGTTGTACAGAAACAACATCTGGGAGAGATCAAAGCTTTTTAAAAATCCACCTTGACATCTGGACAGATTTCAATATTTGAGTGCAAGTGACAGTTTTGCTGTCAGCGCTAGTGTTTCTACCACATGCATGAAAAACCACAGTAACAGACTTTGAAAATGAGGTCCCTGAACACACACACACACACACACACACACACACACACACACAAGTGTGTTTTGGTATCCTTATGGGGACCATCCATTGACTTCCATTGATTTTAGTAACTAGATTTATACCTAACCCAAACCCTTTTCCTAACCTTAACCATTACTGATCTATAACTAACCCTAAGACTAACTAAAACTCTATTCACACCATACCTATAAACCTAACCCCTAACCCTAAAAAGGGGAGTCCCCCGAATGAGGCCCGGGCTTCGGTCCCCACAAGAACCCTCGGACCCCAGAAAGATAGTAAAAGTCAGGAAACGGGTCCCCAGGAGGTCAGAAATACAAACCCACACACACACACACACACAGATATGTGTGGCTTTAAAAACAGACATACACAAAGTTAAGCTTCAGTTAATTGCTTCTATTGTGGGGAAGTGTCAGCAGCATCTGTGCAATCCTGCTGCCATCCCAGGCAGGATAATCCCGTGCACTGATGCAGCCTCCAAAAACTCACGCTGAGGCCAGATACACAACACACAGGCTAGAAACCTTTCAAAAAGCCCAACAAAGGTTCCTCTCAGAAGTGGAGATATCAGTGTTGATGAATCCTGATGATGTTGCTTTGACATCTTGTATAGCGAGGTACGCCTGCCCCCCCCCACACACACACACACAACCTCTTCCAGAGCATCCTCTGGATCCTGGAGAAGTTTCTGGCATCCTGCCGTCTGTGATAGATGAGTTGTGAATGCTTGGACCATATGTCAGACAGAGACCAGGACGGCACTGCAGCTCTCACTTCTGATCCTAATGAGTGCTGGGACTAACTCAGAAGACAGCTTGTGTAACATCTACACATTTCTCCAGCTGCTTCACGCACAAACAAGGATACACTAACACTCTGATCTTTGATCCAGTTTCCTGTTAGGTTTGGTTTATTTTGTTTTGTATATGTTTCTTTCTGGCTTCTTTTTACTAGCACATGAGAAACCTCATCACCTCCCTCCATCACCCCGGGTTGAACCTTGTTTTCTTCCATATTCAGGCTTTCATCCTGGTGGTTTTGGACATTTTGTAAATCAGTGTAATTATTTTTTACCTCTTTAAACCAACTGTTTTCATTCACTTTATTTCCCTCTAGAGCTTCACCTCCTTCTCCTTTGACTCACTGACTTTGTACAAGTACATCCTTCCAGGCAAATTAAAATAAAGATAAAGACCCTGATCAAGAACTGCTGCCAGAGTCCAGCTGGAGAACCTCCGACTCTGATTAGACATGTTCCACCTGATTTCAGCTGCATCGTGTGTGTGTGTGTGTAGCGAGAGAGAGACAGTTCTAGCTTTGTGAAGAGTTTTTATATGTAAGCAGACTCTCCAAGTTATAAGATATTCTACCAACTTAGTAGAACATCATTTTCTTTTAAACTTTCTAGGAGTCTGTTTTTTAAATATTCAGCTCAGCTGACTTTAACCTGCTCTGACTGATTACTTTCATTTTCAAAGAAGCAAAAGTAAACAATGATTGTAAAAGTAATCATGTTAATAATTATTAAAATAAACCAATGAAATTTCTCCTTGTTTCCTAAATGTAGCTGGAGACTTTTAAAAACAATAAACCTGGCCCTGTATCTTTATATGATATTCTGTTGCACAGATTTTTGAGGCATTTACTGTAATCGGGTTTGAAGGTTTTCTTCTCCTGATGTGTTTCAAGCTCCTTAGATCAAAGCTCATAGAAGGTCAGTTCAAACTAGTCCAACATTTTGTTCTTGGGTCTTTTAGGACATTAATCATCAGTGCCGTTGATGGACCCAAGACCTGTGACTTAAATCAGACCTTGACTCGAAGCAACATGTCACACCTTAATAGTCTTTGTTGTACCTTTAGGACACCGTCTGTCAGATGATGCAGTCCCAGACCATAGCAGGACCTCCCCCGTGTTTTACTGAAGGTACAGTGTTCTGTTTCATTTTTGAGTCTGTGAACAGCTGATGATGTCCTCAATGCAGTGACACAACTGGTGGACGTTTTTCTCTACTTTGGGGTCTCATGATCATGCTGATCGTGTATTATCTCTTCAATTTGTTAGAAACTTTTCTCCTTCAGCCACATTCTGGGAGGCGACTACAGAACTGCAGATCTCAAATTTCTGAATAACTTCTGAAGTTTCGATCACAGGATAATTAAGATGCTTGGGATGTTTTAATAGCCTTTATATTTAACAAGCTTGTCAATCATTTTCTTTAGCCAATGAGAGAGCTCTCTCCACATTACTGAAAACATCTGTGATGGTAATTACAGACCTTATTTTGCCTTTATCTTCAAATTATTTTCAATATTTTTTTTGAGGTACCAACATTTTTGTTCAGGCAGTTTTATTAGTTTGTCTAAAGACACTTCAGCTATTTCTTAGCTAAAGCTGATACGTTTCTTCCTTAATCTGTTTGTGGACAATCTAGAAGAAAGTGTTGTATATTTATTTGTCATTGTTTAGAGTGGGGTTATAATCCATGTTTGTCTCTGTATTTGTTATTTTTTGTGGGGGGGCGGGGCATTATAAATTGATTTTTTATGGCCGAGCAAAGAGAAAAATGTACAGAACTGCATATTGTTGTAGTCAGTAAAGAAGAAAGACAACTTCAGTATCATTATTTCTTTAAGACATTATTTCTGATTGGATTGTAAAGCTAATGATTAGTATGATGCCATTTTAAAATAAGTTCTTCTGATTAACCTTAGCATCGCTGTCAATGCAGCATTACAATCAGGTTTTTTTTTTTTCTGCTTATTTGTCGTTTCCAATTTAAACTTAGAATGATGAATTGTGGAATTCTAACATATTTCACAGGGAAACTCTCACTCCAGATGAGTGATATTATTTAATAAAACAGGTCTATGATAATAAATCTTACATGTAATTTGTAGTCATCAGGATAAAAATGGCAAATAGAAGCAACAGTCATTCAAATCCATTCCACCACTTACTGCTTCATCAAAAAGAACAGCATTATCTCTTTATTAAGAGCACACAGACCTGGATCAGCATGCTAATCAGCAGCTCGTATTCTGGGGAGCTCTCAGAGAAATGAAAGGTTAAACCCGTCTATGCCCACCTGTGCGTTCGTTCCTCCTGCTGCAGGACTATGAGCAGTGCTGATTAAAATCCAGTGACCTCCAACTTTGTTTTCTGTCACAGCTGTTTGCTCTTGTCCTGCATGTAGCTTTCAACCACTGTGTCCCTGCCAACTGTCCCACAGTATAATGACTGTTCAGACACTCATATCATTGAAATACACAGTTTGTTTAAAGACAAGAGAGAATCAATGAACATAACATGGACCAATCAGAGAACACCAGCTGATTACAGTCACAGACAGTAAGAATCCAATGTCAACATTCATATATCTGTCTCATAAAAAGTTCCTTCTCAGTCAGTCAGTCATTTTTTTACCCACTTGTTTCTGTTCAGGGTCATGAGGAGCTGGTAGGTATCTCCAATAGTTATTGATTGAGAGGCGGAGCTACACCTGGACAGGTCGGCAGTCCATCACAGGGACAAATATAGACAAAAAAAACACATTCTCACACACTCACACCTAGGGATGATTCAGAGTTGCCAATTCACCTATCATGTATGTTTTTGGTCTGGAGGAGGCAGCTGGATTCCCTAGAGCAGGGATTCCCAAACTTATTTGCCACGCACCCCCTTTTTTGTCCCGACCGTGTTGACGCACCCCCCCCCCCGCCACCTTCAAAAAAATGCCACAAGCATTTTTGTTACTGTTTAAAGGACGTTGAATTTTATTTAGGCTTTATTAAAGTCGGCATGTTTACTCAAATGAAACAAAACCACATCTAATGATGATCTAAAGATCACAACAATGAGCTCCNTGCGTCTGTAAAAAAAAAAAAAAAGTTATGTGCAAACTTCCAGTTTTAGGGCAAAAAACACAGGTTATGGAAATAACATTAGAACGACAAAAATTTGAATTCAATTGCAATAAAGTCATACAAAAACAACATGGCTCAGGAACCGATAAAAAACAGGATCCTGAGTTTTCAAGTGGAGCAGCAGCGGCGTGGCTCAGCCTGCAGCGAGATGAAGAAACAGAGGAGCGCTGAGTATTTCCAGTATATTTGAAGCAATAATATAAATACTATTTGGCCAAATACATACTCAGATTAATGCCTTTGATTCATCACTCTCTCTTGGTTCCTCTCCTTTATCAGTACCTTTGTTTTTCAAATTTTCAACTGACAGTTTCCCCGATTTAGGCCATTTGAGCATATTTGCGAAAACGAATGAAGTAGAGGCTACAAGCTAGGTGCGCACATAAATTGTGTAGTAGAAGAAGAAGAACTTCTTCTACACTTCATTTCTAGATGAAGTGCATTTTGAATAGTAATTTTAATTGTCATTGTCTAAAATTTTACAGAGGAAATATTTGTTTACACATCTTTATTATGTGGAGAAACAACACTGTATTTTGTAATTATTATCATTACGTTTTTCCGCCATTACATTTTTCACCTCGCGCACCCCCTAGTGGCAGCTCTCGCATCACACTTAGGGAATCCCTGCCCTAGAGGAAACCCACTCGTGCACGAGGAGTATGGATGCAACGATACTACTTTTTTCAAACTGATACATAACAATACTTGGATCTGAGTACTTGCTAATACCGAGTACCAATGCCGATACTTCTACCACCTGTGTCTGTCTGTTTTGTCTGAATAACTGCAGCTGCTTTTTATTCAGGAAATACTTTTATACCTGATAATGTGATTTTTTTTTTTAGATTATACAAAGCAATCACACACAGATACATTTGTATAAATCTTGCATCTTTTCTTTTTGACAAACAGAACAGAAACTCATGGCGTCAGTAGAACCACCAACAAGTAACATCTATTTACCTAATTCTTATCAAATGGTAATATTACTGAAACAACTCAGAGCAGATATAGTATTGAAGACAGTGTCTTCATTCACTTCTTCATGTATGTGTCCATGTTAACAGTTGCAACAATCATCATCATCATCTCAACCAGCAGATAGTTACAACCTGCCAGGAAGTGGTTTGTAACGATCCAAATCACAGGAAGCTCAGTGTGGGAATTAAAAAACTATTAATCAAGGAGAAAATATAAAAAACTGATGAAGCAGCAAAATACTCACAACCAAGACGCAGGAATAAAACTGAAAATAAACAAATTACTAAACAACAAGAAAATTAAAATTTACAAACACAAGAAAAAAATCCAAGAGAAAGATGAAAAATAATCACTGAGAAAAACAAAACCCATAAATCAGGGGTCTCAGACATCCTGCGGGCCAATTGAGGCCCACAGGATGATATTTTGTGGCCCCCTACATGAAATCAAAGTTTGGTGTAACTGCGGCGCACACGTTTTTTTCACCTGTGCACCTGCGTGAGTCGTTGTGTTGAGCATTTGGATTTTTTTCTGCTCCATCTTCAGTCCTCCTGTGTTTGATCTTCTGTTCCCACAAAAAGGAACTTTGGTAATTAACAAGTTGATTTATTATTATATTTATTATAAGCCACCAGCCCATCTGATATGTTATCATCATCTCTGTGGCAGAGCGGCGAGACGACGGTGGTGGTGTCATGTAGGTGGTATCATATATAATTATTCACAAGATCATGTTGAGTCTATTCATGGTTAAAAAGTGGAGATCTTAATTTAAGTCCTAAATGTTTTCAGTCCAGTAACGGTGAGAATCTGTGTGACAGATTGCTCTGAGTTTTTGGATGTTTTCTTTACCCAGTTCATCTTTTTTAGAAGTTTCTGAACTCAGACTTTGGTGAAACTGACTGTCTCATATGCTGAATAGATCTCAAAAACAGAAACAAACTGAGACAAAATGTTTTATTAACCTGTTACCTTGCTATGTTTGTGCTTGTATGATTAAAGAACACAAAGTCTATTGTGATTGCCATTACAATGAATATACAATATACACTTCTATTGAAATATTTGGACTCACTATAAGCAGAGAAAGATCCGATTTTTGGGGTTTAAATTCCTGTTTCCTCGTTGTTTTTCAAACTTTCCTTCAAGTCTCTCTGCTTCAGTCTCACGTTCCCTCATTCTGTCTTTCTCTGATACTTACTTTGCACATTATTCTCAAAAGTTTGGAGCCTGAGGATCCGGTTGTGTAATAAGGCTTGGCTTATTCAAGCAGAAGAAACAATCTCCCTTGTCTCCCCCTCACTTCCATTTTTCTCTCTCCTCACTCACAAGTAGCATGGAGAGAAAATAAAAGAGAGGAGGAGGGAGGGAGGATGAAGAGGACTGCAGGAAGGAAGCTGAAGAGCAAAGAGTGGAGGTGATGTGATGAGGGGAGCAGGGCAGATTACAAGATGGATGAGCTTTTGAAAGGAGAGAGAAAGATCGGTGTTTTGTTGTTGTTTTTTTAAATTAAGCGGACATGCCTTATTGATGTTTGTACAACAAAACCAGCGGCAGTGTGGGTCGATAACGGGACTGCGTGTCGCTCTCCGGATCCAAACTGCAGTTGGCTCTGCTTCCTGGCTTGAGCTCTTGATTCTCCACTGTCAAGCTGTCTTTCTATCCGATTATCAATTTCACCCTGAGAAATCAAACCATGCAGCAGCCCGGCCTACCTGCAGGCACGGGCACAATCGTGACAACAATATGCACAAACACACACAGAACGATGAGCCTGCTCACTGACATTAGGTCTCTGCTGGAGGAGCTTATTAAACTCAGACACCAACAGTGAGATGAAACCAGCGAAGCAGGGTATAATACAGACTGTGTGCATGTGTGCGTGTGTGTGTATTTAGAGATGGAACAGTTGTGCATGAACACAGGAGTGACAGGGATTAACAGGAAGACTGAATCCTGCTGGGAAGTGATTGATGAGTCCACCTGAACATGTGTGGGAGGGTTTCTATTGGTCAGGTTCAGCACATCACAACTTCACAGCCATGTCTGATGGTCAGATGGTCTGATGGTCTGATGGTCTGATGGTCAGATGGTCTGATGGTCTGATGGTCAGATGGTCTGATGGTCTGATGGTCTGATGGTCTGATGGTCAGATGGTCTGATGGTCAGATGGTCTGATGGTCTGATGGTCAGATGGTCTGATGGTCTGATGGTCTGATGGTCTGATGGTCAGATGGTCAGATGGTCTGATGGTCTGATGGTCTGATGGTCTGATGGTCTGCAATGGTTTAATATGAAAACTACAGGATTTTACAAAAAGCAGCAGGGGATCACACTCCTCAGCCTCTCCGGTAAGGTCTGGAGAGGAGAATCCGACCTCAGATTCAGGAGGACCAATGGGGTTTTCGTCCCAGTTGTGGAACACTGGACCAGCTCCACCCTCCATCGGGTGCTCAAGGGTTCATAGGAGTTCACCCAACCAGATCACATGTGCTTTGTGGATCTAAAGAAGGCCTTCAGCCATATCCCTCATGGTACCCTTCGGGGGCGCTCTGGGAGTACAGGATTCAGAGCCCTTTGCTAAGGACTGTCAGCTCCCTGTATGACCGCAGCAGGATCTTATTGGTTTTCATTCCTGTCAGTAAGTCAGACCTGTCTCTGAGTGTGGGTCTGGTTTGGGAACCCCAGACCTTCAGTGTGCACTGGGGTGGTTTTCAGCCGAGTGTGAGGTGACTGGAATGAGGACCAGAAAAAAGGTGCCTTGCCCGCTCCTGATTGGAGGAAAGTCCTCCCAAGTGGAGGAGTTCAAGCATCTTGGAGTCTCGATCACGAGTGAGGGACGACTGGAGCGTGAGGTCGACAGTCAGATTTGTGCAGCGTCTGAAGTGATGCGGTCGCTGTATCGGACTGTTGTGATGAAGAGGGAGCTGAGCAGAAATGTAAAGCTCTGTTTTACTTATGATCATGAGTTTTAGGACAAGATCCGGGATACAAGCGGTCCAAATGGACCACAGGGTGGCTGGGCGCTCCCTTAGAGATAGGAGGAGGAGCCTTGTTTGGGCACAATGTAATAACGCCTGAAATCCTCAACACAACTACACATTGAACATGACAATGTGCAAACAACAAAAACAAATAAACAAACAAAAAACGTGTATGGAAGAAACAAACATACACATTTAAGATGCAACTAAATGTCCTGTAAGACCTAGTGGGGAGAATCTGGATCAGGACATTTTTAATCTCGAATCTGAGATTATAAACATTCTATTACTTTTTTAACACACCATGGAAACTCATGGTTGACTCAGTTACCCCAAGGTGTCTAGGGTTCAACTTACCTGAGGTTTGTTTAAGAAATCAAGTTAAACTAACCCCAACAAGAAGAAATTACACTTTAAATTTGGTTATAAATTCAACAAGACAACGCAGGATTTTTACCTCTGGATATGTTTTCATGTAAAATAACATCAGAGGACCAATTACAATCACAAGCTGAAAAGAAACTCTGCTATCTGTTATCGAGACATCTTTGTGATAAAGATCCAGCTTCTGGTTTTATAATTGGAGGAATGTACACTGTATGGTCAATTCCTAAACCTTCAAACTCAATTTATTAATTTATTAGTAATTTCTTCCCACTTGTTTTTTAGTATGGGAATCAGATGTGCACCCAAACCAGTTCCACAGCTGGTGTGGAGTCAAAGATTCCTTCTACTGAAACACAAACTGTAACTACTGATGTTACAAGAACACACAGTGTTTCTGGGTCAGAGCAAAGAAGTGCCTTTAATCAGGGGATATGGTGTAAAACAGACCAACAGCAACATGTTTATGGATTAGTGGAATGTTTTATCTGCTCACTTCAAGACAGCACTTTCAAAACACTGATTCTTTACATAAACAGCAATGAAATCACAGTTTTTTATACACCAAATTAGTTCTGCTTTTATTTTGAAGCAGTTAAGAAGTTATTTTAGAGCCAGCACTGAAACTGCTTTGGTGGAAAAACCCTAACAACAGCTTTTTATTGCTTCCAGTGTGTCAGCTCTCCTGGCTGAAAATCTTCAACGTGTCCATCTGAAGAGAAGTTGTAAGCAAATCTGCAGCTCATTATCTCGTCAATCAGCAATGAGGAAATACACAGGTGAGGCAAATATTCACACCGTCAAACCAAACAAACTGCTGCAGCACTGCACAAATAATGATGCTTTCATTTACATTTACAACTCATAAATTCCATTTTACCATAATTCTGAAATAAGACAATGAACCTGACAAACACAATGAACTCATTGAAATTTAACATGACATTATTTGACTGTCATATTGCAGGTTTTAACTGTTGCACCAGCAATTCTTTATTATTCATGCTGCATTTCATTTATAAATATAAGGCTGAATTTCCAAGTTCCAAAGAAGAAAAACTTTAACTGGAATCTGCCCTGAAGTTAAAATTTTGACCAAAACGCAGATGAACTTGAGCAACTCTTGACCACAAAATCCAATATGGCTGCCTCACAAATAAAAAGAAGAGATAACTGCAGTTATAAATGTTTTATTCTCCCATCTGTCAACAAATATCTCATTAAATCAGCAGCATAAATCTGCATCCACAATAACAACAGTGTCTTCAGTCAGCTGTCCACAGCTAGAACCCTCTACAGGAGAACCTTCCTGTCCACAGCTAGAACCCTCTACAGGAGAACCTTCCTGTCTACAGCTAGAACCCTCTACAGGAGATCCTTCCTGTCCACAGCTAGAACCCTCTACAGGAGATCCTTCCTGTCCACAGCTAGAACCCTCTACAGGAGATCCTTCCTGTCCACAGCTAGAACCCTCTACAGGAGATCCTTCCTGTCTACAGCTAGAACCCTCTACAGGAGATCCTTCCTGTCTACAGCTAGAACCCTCTACAGGAGAACCTTCCTGTCCACAGCTAGAACCATCTACAGGAGATCCTTCCTGTCCACAGCTAGAACCCTCTACAGGAGAACCTTCCCGTCTACAGCTAGAACCCTCTACAGGAGATCCTTCCTGTCCACAGCTAGAACCCTCTACAGGAGATCCTTCCTGTCTACAGCTAGAACCCTCTACAGGAGATCCTTCCTGTCTACAGCTAGAACCATCTACAGGAGATCCTTCCTGTCTACAGCTAGAACCCTCTACAGGAGATCCTTCCTGTCCACAGCTAGAACCCTCTACAGGAGAACCTTCCTGTCCACAGCTAGAACCATCTACAGGAGATCCTTCCTGTCCACAGCTAGAACCCTCTACAGGAGATCCTTCCTGTCTACAGCTAGAACCCTCTACAGGAGATCCTTCCTGTCCACAGCTAGAACCCTCTACAGGAGATCCTTCCTGTCCACAGCTAGAACCCTCTACAGGAGATCCTTCCTGTCCACAGCTAGAACCCTCTACAGGAGATCCTTCCTGTCCACAGCTAGAACCCTCTACAGGAGATCCTTCATGTCCACAGCTAGAACCCTCTACAGGAGATCCTTCCTGTCTACAGCTAGAACCCTCTACAGGAGATCCTTCCTGTCNTCACCTCGCGCACCCCCTAGTGGCAGCTCTCGCATCACACTTAGGGAATCCCTAGAGCAGGGGTGCCCAAAGTCGGGCCTCGAGGGCCACTATCCTGCATGTTTTAGATGTGTCCCTGCTTCAACACACCTGATTCTAATCTGCAACATCTCAGCAAGTCCAGCAGAAGCATGTTAACGACCCATTCATCTGCATCAGGTGTGCTAAAGCAGAGGAACATCCAAAACATGCTGGATATTGGCCCTTGAGGCCTGGAGTTGGACACCCCTGCCCTAGAGGAAACCCACTCGTGCACGAGGAGTATGGATGCAACGATACTATTTTTTTCAAACTGATACATAACAATACTTGGATCTGAGTACTTGCTAATACCGAGTACCAATGCCGATACTTCTACCACCTGTGTCTGTCTGTTTTGTCTGAATAACTGCAGCTGCTTTTTATTCAGGAAATACTTTTATACCTGATAATGTGATTTTTTTTTTAGATTATACAAAGCAATCACACACAGATACATTTGTATAAATCTTGCATCTTTTCTTTTTGACAAACAGAACAGAAACTCATGGCGTCAGTAGAACCACCAACAAGTAACATCTATTTACCTAATTCTTATCAAATGGTAATATTACTGAAACAACTCAGAGCAGATATAGTATTGAAGACAGTGTCTTCATTCACTTCTTCATGTATGTGTCCATGTCAACAGTTGCAACCATCATCATCATCATCTCAACCAGCAGATAGTTACAACCTGCCAGGAAGTGGTTTGTAACGATCCAAATCACAGGAAGCTCAGTGTGGGAATTAAAAAACTATTAATCAAGGAGAAAATATAAAAAACTGATGAAGCAGCAAAATACTCACAACCAAGACGCAGGAATAAAACTGAAAATAAACAAATTACTAAACAACAAGAAAATTAAAATTTACAAACACAAGAAAAAAATCCAAGAGAAAGATGAAAAATAATCACTGAGAAAAACAAAACCCATAAATCAGGGGTCTCAGACATCCTGCGGGCCAATTGAGGCCCACAGGATGATATTTTGTGGCCCCCTACATGAAATCAAAGTTTGGTGTAACTGCGGCGCACACGTTTTTTTCACCTGTGCACCTGCGTGAATCGTTGTGTTGAGCATTTGGATTTTTTTCTGCTCCATCTTCAGTCCTCCTGTGTTTGATCTTCTGTTCCCACAAAAAGGAACTTTGGTAATTAACAAGTTGATTTATTATTTTATTTATTATTATATTTATTATAAGCCACCAGCCCATCTGATATGTTATCATCATCTCTGTGGCAGAGCGGCGAGACGACGGTGGTGGTGTCATGTAGGTGGTATCATATATAATTATTCACAAGATCATGTTGAGTCTATTCATGGTTAAAAAGTGGAGATCTTAATTTAAGTCCTAAATGTTTTCAGTCCAGTAACGGTGAGAATCTGTGTGACAGATTGCTCTGAGTTTTTGGATGTTTTCTTTACCCAGTTCATCTTTTTTAGAAGTTTCTGAACTCAGACTTTGGTGAAACTGACTGTCTCATATGTTGAATAGATCTCAAAAACAGAAACAAACTGAGACAAAATGTTTTATTAACCTGTTACCTTGTTATGTTTGTGCTTGTATGATTAAAGAACACAAAGTCTATTGTGATTGCCATTACAATGAATATACAATATACACTTCTATTGAAATATTTGGACTCACTATAAGCAGAGAAAGATCCGATTTTTGGGGTTTAAATTCCTGTTTCCTCGTTGTTTTTCAAACTTTCCTTCAAGTCTCTCTGCTTCAGTCTCACGTTCCCTCATTCTGTCTTTCTCTGATACTTACTTTGCACATTATTCTCAAAAGTTTGGAGCCTGAGGATCCGGTTGTGTAATAAGGCTTGGCTTATTCAAGCAGAAGAAACAATCTCCCTTGTCTCCCCCTCACTTCCATTTTTCTCTCTCCTCACTCACAAGTAGCATGGAGAGAAAATAAAAGAGAGGAGGAGGGAGGGAGGATGAAGAGGACTGCAGGAAGGAAGCTGAAGAGCAAAGAGTGGAGGTGATGTGATGAGGGGAGCAGGGCAGATTACAAGATGGATGAGCTTTTGAAAGGAGAGAGAAAGATCGGTGTTTTGTTGTTGTTTTTTTAAATTAAGCGGACATGCCTTATTGATGTTTGTACAACAAAACCAGCGGCAGTGTGGGTCGATAACGGGACTGCGTGTCGCTCTCCGGATCCAAACTGCAGTTGGCTCTGCTTCCTGGCTTGAGCTCTTGATTCTCCACTGTCAAGCTGTCTTTCTATCCGATTATCAATTTCACCCTGAGAAATCAAACCATGCAGCAGCCCGGCCTACCTGCAGGCACGGGCACAATCGTGACAACAATATGCACAAACACACACAGAACGATGAGCCTGCTCACTGACATTAGGTCTCTGCTGGAGGAGCTTATTAAACTCAGACACCAACAGTGAGATGAAACCAGCGAAGCAGGGTATAATACAGACTGTGTGCGTGTGTGCGTGCGTGCATGTGTGCGTGTGTGTGTATTTAGAGATGGAACAGTTGTGCATGAACACAGGAGTGACAGGGATTAACAGGAAGACTGAATCCTGCTGGGAAGTGATTGATGAGTCCACCTGAACATGTGTGGGAGGGTTTCTATTGGTCAGGTTCAGCACATCACAACTTCACAGCCATGTCTGATGGTCTGATGGTCAGATGGTCTGATGGTCTGATGGTCTGATGGTCTGATGGTCTGATGGTCTGATGGTCTGATGGTCAGATGGTCAGATGGTCTGATGGTCAGATGGTCTGATGGTCTGATGGTCTGATGGTCTGATGGTCTGATGGTCTGATGGTCTGCAATGGTTTAATATGAAAACTACAGGATTTTACAAAAAGCAGCAGGGGATCACACTCCTCAGCCTCTCCGGTAAGGTCTGGAGAGGAGAATCCGACCTCAGATTCAGGAGGACCAGTGGGGTTTTCGTCCCAGTTGTGGAACACTGGACCAGCTCCACCCTCCATCGGGTGCTCAAGGGTTCATAGGAGTTCACCCAACCAGATCACATGTGCTTTGTGGATCTAAAGAAGGCCTTCAGCCATATCCCTCATGGTACCCTTCGGGGGCGCTCTGGGAGTACAGGATTCAGAGCCCTTTGCTAAGGACTGTCAGCTCCCTGTATGACCGCAGCAGGATCTTATTGGTTTTCATTCCTGTCAGTAAGTCAGACCTGTCTCTGAGTGTGGGTCTGGTTTGGGAACCCCAGACCTTCAGTGTGCACTGGGGTGGTTTTCAGCCGAGTGTGAGGTGACTGGAATGAGGACCAGAAAAAAGGTGCCTTGCCCGCTCCTGATTGGAGGAAAGTCCTCCCAAGTGGAGGAGTTCAAGCATCTTGGAGTCTCGATCACGAGTGAGGGACGACTGGAGCGTGAGGTCGACAGTCAGATTTGTGCAGCATCTGAAGTGATGCGG
>SSNP01000059.1:1027380-1089573 GCA_006937955.1 Pachypanchax playfairii | reverse complement strand
AAAAATCGGGCTCTTATACACATCTACCCTCTACAGAAGATCCTTCCTGTCCACAGCAAGAACCCGCTACAGGAGAACCTTCCTGTCCACAGCTAGAACCCTCTACAGGAGATCCTTCCTGTCCACAACTAGAAACCCTCTACAGGAGATCCTTCCTGTCTACAGCTAGAACCCTCTACAGGAGATCCTTCCTGTCCACAGCTAGAACCCTCTACAGGAGATCCTTCCTGTCCACAGCTAGAACCCTCTACAGGAGATCCTTCCTGTCTACAGCTAGAACCATCTACAGGAGATCCTTCCTGTCTACAGCTAGAACCCTCTACAGGAGATCCTTCCTGTCCACAGCTAGAACCCTCTACAGGAGAACCTTCCTGTCTACAGCTAGAACCCTCTACAGGAGATCCTTCCTGTCCACAGCTAGAACCCTCTACAGGAGATCCTTCCTGTCTACAGCTAGAACCCTCTACAGGAGAACCTTCCTGTCTACAGCTAGAACCCTCTACAGGAGATCCTTCCTGTCCACAGCTAGAACCCTCTACAGGAGATCCTTCCCGTCCACAGCTAGAACCCTCTACAGGAGAACCTTCCCGTCTACAGCTAGAACCATCTACAGGAGATCCTTCCTGTCTACAGCTAGAACCCTCTACAGGAGATCCTTCCTGTCCACAGCTAGAACCCTCTACAGGAGAACCTTCCTGTCCACAGCTAGAACCCTCTACAGGAGATCCTTCCTGTCCACAGCTAGAACCCTCTACAGGAGATCCTTCCTGTCCACAGCTAGAACCCTCTACAGGAGAACCTTCCTGTCCACAGCTAGAACCCTCTACAGGAGATCCTTCCTGTCCACAGCTAGAACCATCTACAGGAGATCCTTCCTGTCTACAGCTAGAACCATCTACAGGAGATCCTTCCTGTCTACAGCTAGAACCCTCTACAGGAGAACCTTCCTGTCACAGCTAGAACCCTCTACAGGAGATCCTTCCTGTCCACAGCTAGAACCCTCTACAGGAGATCCTTCCTGTCCACAGCTAGAACCCTCTACAGGAGATCCTTCCTGTCCACAGCTAGAACCCTCTACAGGAGATCCTTCCTGTCTACAGCTAGAACCCTCTACAGGAGATCCTTCTTGTCTACAGCTAGAACCCTCTACAGGAGATCCTTCCCATCCACAGCTAGAACCCTCTACAGGAGATCCTTCCTGTCTACAGCTAGAACCCTCTACAGGAGATCCTTCCTGTCTACAGCTAGAACCCTCTACAGGAGAACCTTCCTGTCCACAGCTAGAACCATCTACAGGAGATCCTTCCTGTCTACAGCTAGAACCCTCCACAGGAGAACCTACCTGTCCACAGCTAGAACCCTCTACAGGAGATCCTTCCCGTCCACAGCTAGAACCCTCTACAGGAGAACCTTCCCGTCCACAGCTAGAACCATCTACAGGAGATCCTTCCTGTCCACAGCTAGAACCCTCTACAGGAGATCCTTCCTGTCCACAGCTAGAACCCTCTACATGAGAACCTTTCTTTCTACAGCTAGAACCCTCTACAGGAGAACCTTCCTGTCCACAGCTAGAACCCTCTACTGGTGATCCTTCCTGTCCACAGCTAGAACCCTCTACAGGAGATCCTTCCTGTCCACAGCTAGAACCCTCTACAGGAGAACCTTCCCGTCCACAGCTAGAACCCTCTACAGGAGATCCTTCCCGTCTACAGCTAGACCCCTCTACAGGAGATCCTTCCCGTCCACAGCTAGAACCCTCTACAGGAGATCCTTCCTGTCTACAGCTAGAACCCTCTACAGGAGAACCTTCCTGTCCACAGCTAGAACTCTCTACAGGAGATCCTTCTTGTCTACAGCTAGAACCCTCTACAGGAGATCCTTCCTGTCTACAGCTAGAACCCTCTACAGGAGAACCTTCCTGTCCACAGCTAGAACCCTCTACAGGAGAACCTTCCTGTCCACAGCTAGAACCATCTACAGGAGAACCTTCCTGTCCACAGCTACAACCCTCTACAGGAGATCCTTCCTGTCCACAGCTAGAACCCTCTACAGGAGATCATTCCTGACCACAGCTAGAACCCTCTACAGGAGATCCTTCCTGTCTACAGCTAGAACCCTCTACAGGAGATCCTTCCTGTCCACAGCTAGAACCCTCTACAGGAGAACCTTCCCGTCCACAGCTAGAACCCTCTACAGGAGATCCTTCCCGTCCACAGCTAGAACCCTCTACAGGAGATCCTTCCTGTCTACAGCTAGAACCCTCTACAGGACCCTCTACAGGAGAACCTTCCCGTCCACAGCTAGAACCCTCTACAGGAGATCCTTCCTGTCCACAGCTAGAACCCTCTACAGGAGATCCTTCCTGTCTACAGCTAGAACCCTCTACAGGAGAACCTTCCCGTCTACAGCTAGAACCCTCTACAGGAGATCCTTCCCGTCTACAGCTAGAACCCTCTACAGGAGATCCTTCCCGTCTACAGCTAGAACCGTCTACAGGAGATCCTTCCCGTCCACGGCTAGAACCCTCTACAGGAGATCCTTCTTGTCTACAGCTAGAACCCTCTACAGGAGATCCTTCCCGTCCACAGCTAGAACCCTCTACAGGAGATCCTTCCTGTCTACAGCTAGAACCCTCTACAGGAGAACCTTCCCGTCTACAGCTAGAACCCTCTACAGGAGATCCTTCTTGTCTACAGCTAGAACCCTCTACAGGAGATCCTTCCCGTCCACAGCTAGAACCCTCTACAGGAGATCCTTCCTGTCCACAGCTAGAACCCTCTACAGGAGAACCTTCCCGTCCACAGCTAGAACCCTCTACAGGAGAACCTTCCCGTCCACAGCTAGAACCCTCTACAGGAGAACCTTTCTTTCCACAGCTAGAACCCTCTACAGGAGATCCTTCCTGTCCACAGCTAGAACCCTCTACAGGAGATCCTTCTTGTCTACAGCTAGAACCCTCTACAGGAGATCCTTCCCATCCACAGCTAGAACCCTCTACAGGAGATCCTTCCTGTCTACAGCTAGAACCCTCTACAGGAGATCCTTCTTGTCTACAGCTAGAACCCTCTACAGGAGATCCTTCCCGTCCACAGCTAGAACCCTCTACAGGAGATCCTTCCTGTCTACAGCTAGAACCCTCTACAGGAGATCCTTCCTGTCCACAGCTAGAACCCTCTACAGGAGAACCTTCCCGTCCACAGCGAGAACCATCTACAGGAGATCCTTCCTGTCTACAGCTAGAACCCTCTACAGGACCCTCTACAGGAGATCCTTCCCGTCTACAGCGAGACCCCTCTACAGGAGATCCTTCCCGTCCACAGCTAGAACCCTCTACAGGAGATCCTTCCCGTCCACAGCTAGAACCCTCTACAGGAGATCCTTCCCGTCCACAGCTAGAACCCTCTACAGGAGATCCTTCCTGTCCACAGCTAGAACCCTCTACAGGAGATCCTTCTTGTCTACAGCTAGAACCCTCTACAGGAGATCCTTCCCATCCACAGCTAGAACCCTCTACAGGAGATCCTTCCTGTCTACAGCTAGAACCCTCTACAGGAGATCCTTCTTGTCTACAGCTAGAACCCTCTACAGGAGATCCTTCCTGTCCACAGCTAGAACTCTCTATGGGATATATATGTAAGTTCCCACTGATAAAAAATATTGAAACAAGTCAGATTATTTGCGTTATTTGTTTTACACTTCTCATGTATTTAAAGCAAAATAATACTATTATGATATGCTCTGCTAATCATGGAAGTATTAAATAAAACCAAAACAACATGTTATAGGTCATTGTTTATTTTTTGAGACTATGTAAAATTGATGCCTCATAAAAATGAATAAACAGAAAATTACTCCTAAAATCTATAAAAACACAAAACATTTCCTTGATCAATAAAAACCCAGATACAAGGACTGAATGTTCTCTTTGCACGTGGATTGTTCAGGTAACATTTCCACTCTTGGCGGACCTTCAGAGAAAAACCCAAACACTCATCTGCTGCAAGGTCACGTGATGACAAACATCCTAATATTAAAAACATGATCGATCCAAAATAAACAAGAATGAATCGATTTTTGAAACTTCCTTCTCATCGCTTTCTCAGTCTTTCTAATTTCCTTGCTGACGCTCAGCTTGGTGGAACCCCCTCCACCACCTGCCTTGTCTCTCCCACTCCGCGCGTGTTTAAGCACCTAACTGCAGCGCCTGTTGACAGGTGATCTCTTCCTCTGCATCCGCTCCTGCCTGATGGAAGCTCCCACGCACACGAGTGGGCTCTGCTCCACTTGCTACCTCTACAGAAAGCATGCTTGCATCCCGGACTCCTTTGCCAAACCGGCTGGTGGTCGGGTATATCGTACCATACTGCAAATAGCCCGCAGCGGTGTTTATTTCAAGACTTCAAAAGCAGATTCAGACTCCCTCCCCTCACGTTCTCCTCCCACGATTCTGCTCAAAACAAACCGGGGATGCTCAGAAAGACGAGTGATGCGCTAAGAAGGGAACTTAAAGCTGTTGGTGTTCAAGCCAAGACACAGATGGTGTTGTAGAGTTGTAAGTAATAAAAACATGGAAGGAGATTAAAAGCGCACAGACGCGTTCTTACCTCCTGCTGAGACGCTACTCCACAGCAGCCCGACGCACAGCACCACGGGCAAGACTGAACGGCCGGCCGGCGGCATGGCGACAAAAAGCCGGTCCAAAAGGACTGCGGGGACGCGAAGAGAGAGGCAGGAATATGGGACGAGTTCCCAGTCCGTCAGCTGGCTGATCTGCGGTCAGTTGATCAAGTAGAGTCAGAGAAGGTCCGCATGTCAGAGAAGCAGCCTCCAGACTGCAAGGAGCGCCTCCTTTCTGCCTCCGATGTGTCCTCCTTCTCTCCTCGGCGTGCTCTTCTGTCCTCTCTCACACACTCTCAATCACAAGGAGTCTCTCTCCTCTTCTCTTTCTCTCATCCGCCTACCCTGGCACACACACACACATAGAAATACACAGCCTCACACACACCAACTGACCTTAATGGTAATGAAACTTGGGTTTGAAATGAGTGTGTGTAGAAGTGTCAGTGTGACAGTTCTGAGCAGCCAGGACACACTTATATAAGAAAGAGATGGGAACGCAGATTTACAGACCGGGATGGGGGATGGATGGTGTGTTTGGAGGGGTGGATGAGGTTGACTCAGGAGCCGTCTCATCCCGAGTTAGTAATCTGTTTAAGTAGCTGTATTTCACTGAGGGAATTCACTGCAGTCCAATGCATTAGAGTCAAGCGTTGGACTGAAGACTCTGCAGGCTGATAAATGCTGACCACTATGCAGAGGAACAAGGCACACTGGCACTTAACCTTGAAGTCAGGTTCAGCAATCTCAGAGTAAATGATCAGAAAATATACTTCACAAGAAATAAATGTCTTCTGTGTTATTTTATATCACTGAAACAAGATGCAAGCTGCATGTTCATTTAGATGGCTGGGAGAAAGGGCTGCATGGTGGTGCAGTGGGTAGCACTGTTGTCTTGCAGCAAGAAGGTCCTGGGTTTGAGACCAGGCTGGGACCTTTCTGCATTTTGTATGTTCCCTTCGTGCATGTGTGGATTTTCTCCAGGAACTCCCACAGACCCAAAATATTTAAAGAATAAATGCAAAAAATATATACTGTACATCTTGCTTGAGTCTGTAGTTTCCAATAAAGCTTCTCTGAGCACATGCATATATAAATCCTTCTGACTGTACATGAGCTGTACTTCTGTTTCACTTTTCAACAAAGTAACATTTCCATTTGTACACTGTGTTTTTCAGTCATTGTTTTGGTTAAATGTTCTTTCTTTTTTTGACCAGTTTTAATGACTGTCCACAGAAATCTATCAAGTTTGGTTGTAACGTGACGCTCTCCAAATTATACTTTAACACTGACCACAATTTCATATCAAACCCAGCCTGTATGGTGAGAACCTGCTACATATATGACATATAATATGGTTATGTATACATGAGACGACCGTTCACACCAAAACCACTTCAATCTCAGATAAGAAAAGAATGAAGTGATTACACAACAGCCTCTGAAGAAGAAGAGATACTGTTATTTTTGTGAGAGATCCTCACTCCACCCTCCCCGGCTTACCCGCTGTGTCATCCATTCTCATCCCATCTCGATCTCTCTCTGTCTATAATCCCCACTCGTCTACCATCTTACTCCCAATCTCATCTCCTTTATCTCACTACTTTATAGCCCTTCCACCTGCTTCTCACATTACTGTTGTGTTTTACAGCTTCATACAAGAAAAGAAAGCTTCTGCACATCTCTAACTCACGTGCAAGCTCACGTGCAGAGGTCACATTTTATTGTTTGTTTCATTATACTTTGCACAAGAGAACAAAATACAAACATGTTGCAAAAAGTTTGTGCACAAACAAAAAGTGTGCTGTAGAATATTCAAACATTTAGCATGATTATAGTTTACTGAATTGCATCACTTCACAGAAATAATAATAGTGACTTTGTAGTAAAAATCCAATTAATGAGCAATTATTTCCCAAAAGAATTTTTAAAAATTGTTTCTAAACAAACAAATGAGACGTCAACAGACAGATATATAGAAAGATAAAATTTCTTTATAAATACCTGATTAGTTGTATGTTCACAGTTTGTTTGAGCCTCGATTTCACAATTCATGAGTAAAGAATCCTCAGATGTGTAAAACACACCTTATCAAATGACAGAAACAAAGTGATGGATCGAAGGACTTCAGAACATCAACCGTCCAGCTTCTTTTCTGTATAACAACTACAAACTTCTTTCATTAAGGTAACAATTATTATGAATGATGTAAATAAACTTAAAGAGACCCTTTCATTAAAAACAGTGTTTCTGAGGTTTCTGTTGAATATTTTAGCTCCACAGGTGTTCTTACCTTCATAGTGGGTGTGAAAACAGGTCAACAACTTCTCTTTCAGTTTTAATCTCTCAAACTACGCAGGTGGTGATAAAACCAGAGTTCTCCTGAGTTCTAACGACCTGTATCTGTTTCATCACAACTCCTTTGTTCATTAGTATTCATCATCTCCTGCAGTTGAAACAAGCCTAGCATGCTGCTGGCTAAAAGCTGTTAGCATAAGACATAACAAACAGGAAGAGAGAACGTCTGATGTTGCCATGCGCAGCGGGGCAGGAAACAGTATACCTTGCTCTCATAGGCTAGTTTGTTACCCAATCAGAGTCCAGCAAATTCGAATAATGAATATGAGGTGCTGCTTGAGGCCTGACAGAAGGAGCTGGAACCACCCGAAATTTTATGAAGACACATTGAAAGGTCTGATAATCAGTGTTTCCTGATGTTTTTTAGATATAAAATGTTTCATATTACTGGTTAATACTTAAATAACCACAAAGTCCTGAAATGTGTATGAAATGACCTCTTTAAGGTAACAATTATTTTGAATGACGTAAATAAACTTAATCACAAAAGGTTATTTTTACATAATATATCTGCCTGCTTCTAAAATAAACACCAACAAATAAACATCTGATGCAGCAAACAAGCAGAAGAAAACAAAAGCAATCACAGTTTTAATGAAACCAGTTTTCAGTTTCCATTTAAAAAATCCTTCTCACTAGTTTCAAACTTAACAAGGTAAAAATGTTCCATGGTGTTGTTCACAAAGGAACTTATAGACAAACAACAAAAGGTGTGACGTGGGCTGCAGAACGACTCTGAGCTGACAAGCTACAAAACAAAACATTCTCACTTTACATTAACAAGACTCTGTTTATTCAATGCAAACAAAAACTGAATATTTTAAGTCGCTGGGCGAAACATTTTCAACACTGCGCTGTAGTTTAACCTTGTCTGGCACTAAATGAACAAACATCTCCTTATAATGGCTCCTGGACCAAAACACAATGTATATTTTCCTGACACTGAAAAGCTGCTTCTCATGCACACACTTCCTAACAGGATGTGACCGTGTGTATCTGCTGTATTCAGAGTCAGACACCCTTAGGCAGAAAAGATTTTTAAAGTGGAGAACCTGTATTTCTCCACCATTGTTAAGATTCCCTAACAAGCTACATTTGACATCAGCGGCCTGCAGAAGGCAGATAACGTGACTGTAGCCCCCCCACACACACTCAGGCTCATCGATAGGGTTGTTTTAATGAACGCATCCATCATTATTTGGTTTAATACATTTTACTTGCCTTTCTTCAGAGTTTCATTAACAAAGTTCAGGGAACAGAAACAGGATTTAAGTGAAGTTGCTGACAACCTGTTTAATCACAGGAGTCAATCTAAGTGAAGTCAGAAAGAGACCATGTATAGATCATACAGCATCATTATACAGCAATTACCAGTGAGGACAATCAGGCTCAATATACATGATTTCTACCCAGCCTGGATGAAGCTGTGAGAACGTGAGGAAGCAGAGGTGTAATCACAGAGGACGCTCTCCTACTGATGTGGTATTCCTAATGTGCAGCTGTTCAGCTCCAAATGAGTTCTCACTGCTTCGCTGCACTTTCACGGGACGCAAAGCAACAGAAAAAATGTGATAAAATAGAATTTCACACTTTTTATCATCTAAATATTTACAATGATGAAACAAGTTTTATCTCAAATTAAATAAAACGCCACAATTCAAAATGAATCACTACATTCAGCCAATCTTCTTTCTTTGGGAAATAAAATTAATGATTAAATTTAGATGTTACTTAATAGTTAGGAGTCATATATTTTTTATACATATGGTAATCCCCATAAAGACCATGCAGAGTAATGCTTCCATCTAAAAACTTCTGATCATGACACAGATTTAATGTGATGTGACTTTAAATGATTTACAGTGAATCTGGATTCCGTCTACGGAGGAAGCAGTTTGTCCTTTTAACAGTTTAAGGTGAATAAAACCAGGAAAAAATACAATAAAATCCTCTCTTCTTTTTCCATGTCTTCTCTCTCTCTTTGCAGGTGTCTCTGCAGATTGACTTCCTATGGTCGACCCACCGCTGAAACCAACTCACCCAAAGCAGCTGTGTCACACCTGCATCGATTCCATTCATTAAACTGTGGAAGCAGGACCGGCCCTGAGCTGCATGGCGCCCCCTACTGCCCAGAACAGAAACAGCGTAACTCAATAACTGGATTACATTACAAAAATGTTTTATTCATACTAAAATGAACAGTAGAGATGATAGATATTTAATCATTACTTATTTTGCTCTTTACATGAGATGAATGGTGGGTCCAACAGTTTATCTAAAAAAAAAAAAGAATTTGGCGCCCCCTCCAGCAGAGGGCGCCCTATGCAATTGCCTAGTCGGCCTATGCCCAGAACCGACCCTGTGTGGAAGTATTTCATCTGAGCGTTTGCCTGATTCCAGACCACTGAGTCACCTCGGTGTTTTGCCATTTCAATGTAAATATTTATCCTTTACAAAATGAAAAGTGTTTCTTTTAGCTTGTCTTTGCTCTCCATGTTGCAGAAAACCTTGTCTGTGATTAGTTGTGGCCTCGGTGAAGATTTTTTTAAAAAAAAGGTGCATCACTCATCTGGACCCTGCCTTGTTCGCTCCCCACCTGTAAGATGCTCCTCAGGTTGGCTCATCTAGTCTCTGGACCTCCTCTTGACTCTCAAGCCTGCAGAACAAACAGCTGATCAGCAGGAACGGAGCCATTTTCTTAACTTCTACATTTATACAGTCTCTTTGTCTGGAGTTCTCGTCTCCTTCCAGATCCTTCGAGTTACATTCTCCTCATTGATGCTGATACAGTTTATTAATACACAAACTTTGCATTGATTTTTACACCAATTTGAATCCTTCAACTGCACTTTCACACATTTAGAACTTCCTTAGCGGGCCACTTAATAACACAAGATTACAAACTTACATTGACACTGATAGTTTAATTTCTCTTGAACCATTAAAAGATGTTGCTTGTTTTATGATGTTAACTGGGAATTGATTTAACTCCAGACAGAATTCAGTCCTGTGGTATGTGACAAATAAAACAGAAGCTTCTTATCTCTAAAATCAGCATGAATCATATAATTAACAGAACTTTTAAAAGGTGAGAGACGTCTGCAGGTCTTAATTTTATCTTTGTTTCAGCTGAGCTGCGTGGCGAGGCACTGTTTATCCAAGGAAAGACCAGAGCATTTAAATTCAGTTTAATATGATGAATATGAATATTTTCCAGACTGGATCTAAATTAGGCCAAGAGTAGGCTTTAATCCAGAATAGTTCATGGTTACTAATTAGAGATTACTTGTATTATTGAGTGTTGTACTAAAGTGACCGAGATTTATCCACAAGTAGGATTTAGCTGAACTGAGGTTGTCAATAAAACATGGACTAGACAAAAAGAAAAGCAAGTGAGGTAAAAAAGCAGCTGCAGATTCATTTAATAATACTGAGTAAATTATGACATAAAAAATCTCAGTTATATTATTCTTCGTATCAAACCGAAAGAGACTCAGTGTGCTGTTGCCATGTGCAGCGTGGCAGGAAACAGTATACCTTGCCCTCATAGGCTAGTTTGTTAACCAATCTAAGTCCAGCAGGTTAGCATAAGGAATATTAATGAGCTGCAGCCCGAAGCCTGACGAATCTTGACGCAGACAGATTGAAAGGTCTGTTAATCAGTGTTTCCTGACGTTTTTTAGATATAAAATGTTTCATATTTCAGAAATAACCACAAAGTCATGAAATTTGTTTGATATGGCCTCTTGAAGTAGATTAATGTTTTATGGGTTTCATATGGAATATGAGCAGCACATGGGAAATTGTCACAAATAACCAGACAAAATCTGATTGACTTTACATGCCACCAGTTCACTGTCTCTGACATAAAGTTGTTATAAAGCTGACAATTTTTTTTTTGGAATAACACTAAACTGTTGTGGACAACATTTTCACAATATGTTCCATATGTGACCTGTCACATGGGACATGCCCTGTATACAACATGCAACTTTCAGCAATGGAGCAACTGGAAAACTGTTCCAAAGATGGTGGTTGTTTGATCCTCGAGCTTAAACTCAAAATGTACAACATCTGCATTTTCTGTGTGCTTAAAGTCATAATAAATGTAAAGCCAGTATTTGCTTTTGATCAGATTAAATCCCTCAAAACATTCCAGAATCCAGCCGTCATGTTAACCGTTCACATTAGACTGTAAAGATCCCTGAAATCCAGAAAAGCCTCTTGAGATATTTAGGTCAAGACTTGAGGACTGAGCCAATCAGCAGCCAGCACTACAGTATGACACACTTCATCACACTGAAGTGCTGAAATGGGACACAAGTTTGTTTGAACTTATTGAAATTGCTGGAAGAATTTAGAGCACAAGTTAATGTGGGGATTATCCGAATTTCCTCCAAGGCATTTGAAATGAAACATTTAATAAAAAGAGCATTTAAAGGGGGATTAATATGCATCAAAACCCCCTCTGCAGGTCTGCTACAGCAAAAATAAAACTAACTTAAACATCAATTCATCTAAGTCACATCTTAGAAGCCTGTGTGTTCCTCTGTGACTCTAGCTGATCATTGTAATTCATATAAAATCCTGTGATAAAGGGGCTTTGCTT
Source organism: Pachypanchax playfairii (assembly GCA_006937955.1). NCBI lineage: Eukaryota > Metazoa > Chordata > Actinopteri > Cyprinodontiformes > Aplocheilidae > Pachypanchax > Pachypanchax playfairii. Next base: position 1,077,989 of record SSNP01000059.1, on the reverse strand, counting down.
TAGTAATAGTAGGTTTTTAATTGATGTTTTATTGTTATTTTATTGTCAGCAAAGAGATAAGTTAGTCAATTGAGCTCAGTCATCTGTTATAAAAGGGCTGATGTGATTTCATACAAAATAAAATGTGACAAACTTTCAAAACAGTAATTGAACTCATGTGGACAGACAAAGATTAAAAAATGTTTTAATATCCAGCATGACTTTCAAAATAATGTGCAAAACCCCTCCAATAAGTTCATGATGCCACACATTTTTTGTGTATATAGCGCTCACACACTGCCAGTATCCAAAATGGACCACAAGTCAAGAGGAAAGAAAAGAACCAGTAAACAAAGAGAACAAAACAAAAACTGAACATATAAACACGTCAAAACAATAACAATACTATACAATAGAGGAGTGGCAGAATATGTAAAGAGAACCACAAAGAAACATTAAATTAACACTATTAAACCACATAAAAACTACAAGTCCTTTCAGTGCACCCTGAGGGACACCTTCAGTTTCCAGCTTTTAAACTCCTCCACTTGAGACAAAGACTCACTGCCAACCTGAAGGGAACGTTCTGCTGAAAGTTTCTTCCTGTTATAACAGAGTCATTCCTTTCCACTCTCACCTCGTGCTGCTCAGGATGAGGGATTGCATTGAATTGACTATTCGACCCAATCAGCTTGTTCCTTCAGGGCCGGTTCTGGGCATAGGCAGACTAGGCAATTGCCTTGAACGCCCTCTGCTGGAGGGGGTGCCAAATTCTCTTTTTTGTTTTTTTTTTGACAAGCTGTTGGACACACCATTCATCTCATGTAAAGAGCAAAATAAGTAATTATTAAACATCATCTCTACCATTCATTTTACTATTAATAAAAAAATTTTGCAATATAATCCAATTATTGAGTTACGTTGTTTCTGTTCTGGGCAGTAGGGGGCGCCAAAATCCTTTGTTGCCTAGGGCACCATGCAGCTCAGGGCCGGTCCTGGGTTCCTTAAACAGGAAATGTTTTATTTTTTACTAATTGCTTTATAAATAAAAATGAATTGAAGAAAAGATCTCTGTTTCACTGTTCCCTGACCAGAGTGAAGCTACATTGTTCCATAAGTCACTATAAAGGTTGAAAATGCTTTAAGTTAGATATTTAAACTTTTGTCAGTTATGTTTTTATTTTAAGTTGATTTTTTTTAAACTGCAGTTTTCTTGTTTAGTTAACTTAAAGTCTAAATAAAAGTTAATGTGTGCATATGGAAGCTGGGATGTGCATCACATATCCACACAGGCAAAAATACAGATTATGTCTGTTGGGACAAAAAAAATGATCTTCAACCAGAATAATATTCTGACAGCCTAAAAAAAGACAATATATATATTTGATAAAGAAGTACCAAGATTGTATAAGACTGTGAATGTGAGAATGTGTGTTTAAAGTACCAGGTTATTTATTTAGCATCTATTTCCTGTTGAACATACATATTGATGTCATACTGATCTCAGAACAGACATCTGAAAGTGAACTTTTTCCTTTTAATAAGCATGTTAGTCTGTGATGAAGTAAACAAACTCTTCTGTCATTGAGTAGACCATCATCATCATCATCATCATCATCATCATCATCATCACCATCTTCGGTTAAAGAATTCTCCAAACAAAAGAGACGTCTCATCTCTGAGCTGTTTATGGAAGTCACATTTTCTATGTTGGTTACTTCAGCTTTAGTTTGAGTTACTGCAGCTTTTTGTGACACTCGCTAGCTCTTATAGGTCAAATATAACAACTATAATGTCTAAAGTAAACCAAACAGCAAGAGACGGGGTGGGGGGGACTGTGACATACTGGAAAGTAATCAGGGTATCTTGGATGATAGTCACATGTAGTTCCTGAAGCTTTTCAGCACTAACTTAACTTTATAAAACCAGAATTCAACCCTTTCAAACACTAGATAGAACTTTAAACATGACACTGATATCAGAGGGTTGGCTGTAATTTTCTATCTTGACTTTAGATTTGCATATTAAGGGAAGAAGAAGGTTCCTCTCATTATATCAAAGAAAACTAATTATATTATCACAAAAAAGTTGTAGCTCATCATAAAGAGGAAGAAAGAAGCAACAAATGGCAGAGACATGTGAAAGTTGCTCCTTTAGTTTAAAAATTGATGTTATAGGATGTTGGTTCTGTGTTTTACTGCAGACTCGTTTCCTTTTCTTCCTCCGAGTCCGGAGGCAACAGAATGGAAATGAGCAGAACCATGATTTTCTTGCACTATAAGATATAAACTACTGATTTCTGAACAAAGTAAGTGATTGAAGGGCTGAAAGAATTGCACTTGTTTAATCACTGATAAAACATATCGTGACATTTTTTATTGTTTTAATTCAAAGTTTTCCAGCAAGTCATCTGCAGTCACTTGTGTCATCGGGATCCAGCTCATGTTTCTAATGCCAAGATAATGACCTGTTACTGTCCCGCCTGTTCCCCAGGATTAATATGTTTGGAATACACTTTCTGTTCTGGTGTCTTTTGCCTGTTTATCATCGTCCTCTGGATCACAGATTAGAGTTATTGTGTCCACTCACCAGTTACCTGCTTCTATGCCGTGACGTCTACGTCTCAAACTCTCCAATGTCCTTCTCAAGTCCTCAACCGTCAACTACTTGTGAATTTCTTCCCCACCACTCATCACCATCTCCACCCACAAAATAAAATTTAAAGACAAGGACCAGAACATCTCCCATTGCACATGTCTGCTCCACGTTTACCTGCTTTGCTGTATTTATTCCTGTACCTGAAGTCCTGTAAGAAAAACGCAATAAAAAGATCAAGGAGACAAAGTGTCATGATTTGTTATGTTTAGTGTTGGACCCAAATGCAGGAGACAAGAGCCAGAAGCTAAACTAAAACACATTTTATTTAACAACAAAATAAACAGGCTGACGCAGCAGCAAAATAAGGAAATAAACTTACTTTAAAAGGGAACTGGGAGGAGCAGCGGTGGGATAAATCCAAAAGTGAGACAAGCAGAATCATTGACGAGCACCGGACAAAGAAGGAAACTAAGAGTGCAGCTTTTATACAAACTGAACACAAAGAGGCTAACGAGACATGACAGGACACAGCTGAGGAGACAGAGAGAGAACAAGCTGGTGAGAGACACAAGGGAAACAGGGAGCACAGATGGTGTCAAAATAAAAGCAGAACAGGAAGGGCTGAACAGGAGGAACAAAGAAGGACATAACAGGAAGGAGGAACACACAACCCCTAAAACAATCCAATAATTAATCCTAGAGAAAAATAAGACCACAATAGAAGAAAAAATTAAAAAACCCTGAGACAAAACACAAAGTCAAGCCATCCTCTTTAATAATTGTAGTAAAGTTATGTACTAGTGTATTGATGAGATGAAAGTTTGCTTATTCTTTATTACCACCCGTCCATATTTAACAACAGGTATTGTGTTCATTTCTTTTCAAGCTCAGTTTTATCTCCATTAAAGAGGTTAAAGTGTTGGTGGTGTTTATTCAATAACTATGTTATAACTATTGTTATTTTCCATATTTACAGTAATGAGGACTTGTATTATCTCAGCCTGCATCCAGTCCAATCCAAACTCATTTATAAAGTACATTTTAAAAAACAACTTTTACTAATTACATTTCATAACTTACTGAAAACTGATAACAATTAGATTGAAACGTCTGTTTAATCATCTGGAGTATTGATTTGTATTGGACTTGATGTTTCTGTTTAGTGATTGAAGTAACTTTTGTTATGAACTGACATTATAAAAATAAACTGAATTGACTATCAGAACTTGACTCCACTTCAGGGCAGCCTGCAGATTGACAATCCACCCGGTAATGTCTGCCTGACGGAGGTGAGCTCCTCCACCTGCATTTCCTGTAAACAAATCCGATTAAAGGACGTTTGCAAACATGAGACTCACCTTCAACAGGCTGTGTGTGTGTGTCTGTATCCTGCAGCAACCAGTAATGACCCCAGGGTCCAATCCACCACAGCAATTACCTTCAGTGAAGCCCATTTTACATCAGCAGTTAAACCCTGCATGTCTGATGGCATGTTCTCTCCCACACACACAGACTTATGACCTAAGGTCTGTAGCTGATGTCTCTACCATTTTGCTCAGTTTATTTAGAGGGAGACATACACTGACATTTAAAGAATAGAGTGATTTATTCATTCATCTCGCTTGTGGATTTTTTTTTTTTTTCTGTCATGACTCTAAATGCAAACACAGTAGCATGCACACATACAGATGCTCTCAAAGTTATTGGCTTTGTTAGCTTCGAGCAGATGGGTGTGGGTGCAGTGGTTGTCATAGATACTCATGAGCATGTATGAGTGTCTGTGTGTGTGTGCGCACACACCCATAACCTTGAAGAGACAATGAAAATTAATCACAGTCAAAGACAGCGGAAGCAGAATGACGGAGAGATGATGGTAAGAACGTTACTGTGTAAGTGGGAGGAGGATGAATATGTGTTTGTTGTGTGTATGAATACAGTATGTCTATTCATGAAGCATGTGTGTGTGTGTGTTTGTGTCTGCAGAGCTTGTTGATAGATTCTTAAAGGGCATCCTTGTGTGTGTGTGAATTATTTTGCTCTAATAGCTGAAAATTATTGAGGTTTCTCTTTTTTTTTCAGAGGTCACAGAGAAATCTTCTGAGAACGAGAACCCAAACTAGGCACATCTGACAAAATTAATAACAAAAACATGTTAATTGGATGGTAAAATATTAGGACTTCAATTAAATCCAGTCCAGCACACCACCTTCGTCCTATTATACCACTTTATAAAGGTTTAATATTTTTTATTTTGAAGATTATCACAAAAGCTGAAAAATTAGATTCTAGAATTAAAGACAATAAAGCTGCAAAAGATTTTACAGCAGTATCAATTGAAGTTCAAACTTAATGACCCTTAAAAGTCACCCTGAGAAGAGAAAACTAAACTTCACTTAATGCAGCAATAACCACAAATTATGTTTTATTTTTACTGTTTGTGATCGTAAATCATGTTTGAGTGCATATAACCACTTGTATCAGTTACTCCATTGTCCTTGTGTCACACTGCAATCATTTCTAAAAGTTTTGTCATTTTCCCTTTTCCTAAGACTGTGTAGTACTCAGAGCTGCTTTGGCACATCACTTTACACACAATGTTTCAGCCTTGTTGTGATTGATAGATGACAGACAATTCTATTGGTTCTGATTGTTTGATAGAGGTTATATTCAACACATCATATAAAACTCACTACCTCTGTTGTACTTGAGTCCAGTTGTTTTGTCAGAGCATTATGTTCTAACCTGGCCTACATAGATTCAGCACAAACACAAGCCTGGCAAAGTAGAGTTGAGATGTCCATTTGCAATGAAGAAAGTTCTGTTAAAAGACTCAGTAATACGTTAATCTTTCAAGATCATTTCTATGGAACCCTCATGTATATTTACTCAAGCATGAGGCAGCAAGAGGGCCTTTGGAACAAGGTGAATAACTGAATATCCTATTGACTTATTGACTGATAATAGTAAATGTCATTATTTTTGCTTTATGTTGTGCTTTATATTAAGGTTTCAATAATGAAATCAAAGATGAGGTCATCACCCAAGATTCACCAAGAACTTTGGAGGAGTTGGAACAGTTGACCATTAGAATCTATGAATGTCTGACAGAGTGAAAACAGCTGTCCTGTCCCTCTACCACATACCAGATCTCAAATGGTGAACACTCTCCTTCCTTATTCTAAGACTTCTGATGACTGATGCATGTCTGCCAGACACACATATCACATATCAAAGAAGATTTACTAAACATATTTTTTATATTGTGCTGGTGAGCATCACATCAGTCTAAGTCATCCAGTACAAGGCCAGGGTCCTCATTTATCAAACTGTGCTATATTTTATCCTACGCATGAAATTTGGAATGTTCGAGCCGCGTGTGCTCACCCAGCATCTGCACGGCTCTGCCAAATCCTCCAATATTACAAGATCAGTCATCCTACGATCTCAAATACTTCTATCTTTATAACCAATTATGTGACAAAGCTGTTTATTAACATGCATAATTACGCGTGGGTGACTGAGACCTTCAGAATTTCGGTTCCATGTTCTACCACTAGATGCTGTGCGTACGCACGACCAGAGCTGTACTTATATTTAGGAACATTTCTACGCTTAAGTACAAATTGATAGATACCACACGATGCGTAGAATTGTTCCAACGCACAAAATACGCACAGATCTGTGCGTACGAACAATTGACAAATGAGGGTCCAGGATTCAAGGGGGTGTCTACCAAGTCAATCCCAAGTCATTCCAGATTCCCTTAAACCTGTCGTTTCATTTCTTTTTTCCATGCAGGTGACTAATCTCCAAGCATTGACTGACTCTGGTTCTGGCACTAAATTCATAGATAAGAATTTAGCAGTCCAACCTAAATTTAAGATCTCAAAGAAATAAATCCAATGTTGGTGATTGATGGCCATTTGTTTCACACAGTCCAGGGGTCTCATTTATAAAACATTGTGTAGAAACCCTACTAAAAGTGTACGTACGACCAAAACAAAAAGGAAATATCGCAACTAAACAAAAAAACAATAAGCGAAACTTCACAGAGACGAAAATTAAAGTGTTAGTGGGTGAAGTGGAGGCTAGGAGAGACATTTTATTTGGTGGAAACAGCAGCGGTGTCACAAATAAAAGTAAAAACTCTGAGTGGCAGCGTCTGCAGTGCAGACTGTCAGTGCAGCTGACAGGACGGTGTACGGTCTTGTGTCAGAGAAGGAGGGCGACACCGACCTGACAGAAACAACAAAGAAACCCGGTAAAACACCTTTTGTAATACGTGGCTACGTTAACAAATGTTAGCATGTTTTAAGGAGACAGACCAATATGTCGTGTCTCTTCAGCATTTGCACAAGGCGAGGATGAGGTCGTCAGACTGTCCCCAGCACTAGTGCAGCCGGTGACCGCAGTGCATCCAGCAGTGGTCGGGTTCTGACTGAAGCTGTGATACAGACACAGAGAGACTCCATCAGCGCTATTAATTCCATGACCAATAAATTAATAGAAATAAAGAGTGTGTTTTGCAACATAATGACAGCCGTTGGGGCCTTAAATGATACATTAAAAAACATTAAATGAACCTTTTCGTTGTCATCTCAAACGCTGCATTACACCTCAGACCCTTGTTCCCTTAGTAAAGACTTCCTGTTGAGGAGGAGGCGATTCATTTTATGTATTTCTCTTAGTATGTTTTTAGGAGAGCTACAGCTCACTACAAGCTGTAATATAGATATAATTGCTGTTCTGAATGTTTATGATAACATAAATCTATAATTAATGTTTGGTGTGAGATGAAATGACGTGTGTGAGAGGAGTAATATGCAGTCTGACTGCAGTTCACCACTTCACCAACTGCGTCGTTGATTCCCCTCGTCTCCAAAATGTCCGTACACATGGGTCAGAGTTGGCGTACAGGTGCGCACGTTTTCAAGTTAAGTTTGTTTTTTATAAATCACAACTTTTGCTTTGAAAGTGGCGTAAGCTACTTTCAGGCCCCATTTTGTGCGTACGCACTGTTTATAAATGAGACCCCAGGTTATCACTGATGCTCAGTACAGTACCATCTGTCCTCCATATGATTGTGTCATTGATCTACCTAATGGTATGCTCCCTCCTCAAAGATGCCTATGTTCTTTGTCGGCACTTGAACGAGATACTATGGATCAATACATCTCTGAAGCTCTTTAAGCCGGTCTTATTACACTCCCTTCTCCCCCTGATGAGGCTGCTCTTTTATTTGCTGTAAAGAAGGATGGATAACTGACTTCCTTCATTGACAATCAAGGGTTTAATGGCGTTACTATCAAGAATTTATATCATCTTCCTCTCATGTCATTAGTATTTGAGAGGATTCAAGTCTCCTCTGTTTTCATAAGTTAGATTCCTTAATGCTGACTATATTGTTCATTTGGAGAGGGATGAATAGAAAACTGCCTTCAACACTCCCCATGGTCGCTATGTGTATTTAGTAATCCCCTTCTGTTTGAATAATGTTTCCATAGTTTTCTAGCCCCTAGTTATCGATGTCCACAAAAATAGGGTTAATCAATTCATTTTAGTTTACTTACATAACATTTGTTCTTACTTTTGAGAATTACCTTCTCATATTCAACTTGTTAGTGTCAGGTTTGATGTTAATATGGAACTCAATGTGTGAGAGGTGTATGACAGACAGAGTACTGTTTGAACAATTTATTAAAGAGGATGTTAATAGCAAGTAGAATAGACAGCAGACAGGCAGGTGACAGCGCAGGTTTGCTAACTCTGGACAGGAACAAAGGCCGTTAGCCAGAGAAACAATCAAGGTCGTAATCAGGAGAACACAGGCAGACAAGTACAGAGAGGAAATCCAAAACTCAAGTCCAGCGGGCAAAACAATAGTCACTCATAGGAGGCAGAAGGTCAGAAGCAGGGGCTGAGGCAAAAGGAGGTGTCAGGAATGGTCCGAGGTTGATAATCAAAGAAGACAGACAGGTAAATAGGTAAACAGACAGGTATGAGGCGCAGGTTCGGAAACACGAGGCAATTCAATGAACCAAAATTTGGGACAGTGGCAAACAAGGATTTAAAGACCCACTCCAATCATCTTTTGAGCTATTTTAAAGCATCTCAGGGGTCTTTAAATTAGGATTATGGCGTTTTTGCCCAAAATCACAAAACCTGTGCCGTTTTCTAGGAATGTTGTTTCTGCATAGCAGCAGTAGCTCATTAGCAATTTGTCTCTGCGCTGCCACATTTTAGCAGGGTCCTCACAAACTCTCCAGTCTAATACCCCTTTTCCACCAACGAAATCGGCATAGCGCACTTGTGTGCGGTACAGTATAGCACAGAACGACTCACTTGAGAGGTGGAAATAGAATGCGGGACGTGGGTGGGGACATGGGCGTGCTCAGCTTACAAGTATCGTGAAAGGTCCATGAATTTATTAACTGCCACAAGAGAAAGTAAACAAATCCACCAACACGAATGGTAATGGCTAACACTATGTAGCTACCGCTATACGCGCCTTCACAATCTTTCATTTCCGCTCCTTTTTACTATTACCTTTATTAATGTGAAGGCACAAAGATGTGAATTTTGGCAAACATGCAGACAGCTGCCTCCATTTTTTTTTCACCTTGAAGTAAAACCTCCATGGGAGGATTAATGACACGTTTTTTAGCTCTGCACACTTTTATTGAAGGCGAAAACATTCACATATGTACATCATCACAACTTTTGGGCCAACAGTTACTTTTTCCAGTTTGCCACCACCTGAACCAGGCCGCAAAACACCGAAAGAAAGCACTGGTTGAAATGTTCTTGCACCAGCTTTTGTCTTCTGAGGTTGGAGCCGCTTCTCTTCCACCGACCCAGGCTGGTCTCGGGCACAGCAGCAAGCGTTCATCTGTCTCCCACAAATGTTCTAATCCCACAAGTCTGCGGTGCTCCTTTTTCTTTTACCTGGACAAAAAAGAGGCATCCGTCATCTGTGTGTCGGTGCAGAACTTGAACGGAAAAAAAAACCATTGCCTACAGAGCTAATCAGCACAGCTAGCTTAAAGCTAACTAGCAGAGCTAACGTATCTACAGAGTAAACAACAACATGACTACATGCCCTCGAGTCAGATCGCTACAAGAGGTTTTCATGAGCTGCTGCATCAAAGTATTTAAAGCGCTTAAAAATAATCATAACTCACCTTTGTCTGACATCAAGGATGATCGGGTGTTGTTGCTCCAGTCTCTCCCTTGCTCGGTGTCCATCTCCCGGCGAGCTTCTCCCTGACCCACGCTGAAGCCGGGCAAAGCTAACCGGCTAACCGCTCCACTAGTCCTGTTTGTCCAGTCTTTCCCCAAAAATAGCTTCCATTTCATCGTACCACTTCCATGTTTGCAGTCTGCCACTCCGACCGTTGTGGTCCTTCATGGTCCGGTAGTCACATTTAAGATTTTAAGTTATTGCTGACATCTTGAATGAAGTAAACATCCACCATTGTTGTTGGCTGAGAGATCAAACTCCTGACATTACATCATGTGATCAGTTAGGCCAATCAGTGGCTACCACTACTTAGGTTGTCGTGTCACTGGTATCAGTTTACTGGACCAATCAGTAGACAGGTGGGTGTGCTGGCCGGCTTTGTCCCGAAGAGGTAGTCTGAAAAAAAAGGCTGGGATGGCGTGGTAAAGACCCAAGAAAGGCGGTGGAAAATGGACCGCAGGGGGCTAAAGTAAACCGAGCCACGCCGTGTTCTGTCTGTGGAAAAGTGGCTTAAGCGAGGCTGGAGGCTGGAATTGATCCAGGTTGATATCGAACACTGTGTCACTCGTCTTTCACAACCAGCTGAGGTATCCTGCTTCTGAAACCAAATTTTTTGTTGAAAATTTTATTTTGTAAAGGAGTCAAAGTGAGTGAATTAAAGGTGGGATATGGAACTTGGAACAGAATAACACAGCACAAAGCCTTCAGTCATCAGGGTGCCAGGCTTGTTAACCCCCCCGCACGCACTCCGATGCTGAGGTCGACCAATATTCCTCACCAAACCCACTCGGATCCCTGATCCGAGCAGGACAATAAAATATTGTGAGTTCAGCTCACTAATCATACTCTCCAGTCCCGCTGATTACACACTGACTCTGATAAAAGCAGCTCCTGTTTGAAGCTCAGTCATCGATTCAGTCCGTGGCAAAGAGTTCATAGTTGTCCTGCAGCTCTTCTCGAGGAAACCAAAACTTCATGCAGTGCCCTCCTAAGATCCTCTGTCCTCACACAAGCTCCACTTATCCAATAAAATTTTAAAAAATCAATAAAATCCTCTGTGGTGTGTCTTCCAGTCGAAAAAGTGGCCTGAAGCTCCTCCACTTCAGCAACATGTAGCTACGTATTAGCTAGCTGCTAATAAAAACTTTCCCACATGACCCTGCTAAGTCACATGTTGGGAAACACCCTATGTCAAGTAAATAAGGTATATAATCACCACATATCCCTGGTGCTTCCAGCTGCTTGACCTGCAGACTCCACAGTACCAGTCTCACTGTGCTGGATTATTTACGGTATTAGACAACCCAAAATGGTGCCCGCTGCTCTGCCAGCTATTGGCTGGTAGATGTAAACAAAATGCCAACGTCATGCCCGTCAAAATTAATATTTTACAATATTTTACTTCAAATATAATTTTTAAAGGAAATGCTGTATTTTCATTCTACAACCCTCTAAATACCCGGTGGAGGTATTAATTTATTAAAAATATTGCTTTTTATGAAAATATTCCATATACCACCTTTAAGAAAAAGAAGTTTGTGAAAGCATGCATGAAATGAGAGCAGCCAACCAAAATGTCAGTACATTCTGGTATAAGGCTCTCCATCTAACATTCTTTTGCTGTTTTTGTTAGTGACCCTGATTCTAGAGACCACCTGGTTATCCAAACAAGTCTGGAACCTCTAGTCTAGTCTAGACACTCACAGATAAAGGGGTAAACAATGTGAACAAGTTGACAGCTTGACTTTACTGTGCAAAGGAACTGAAGCAACCCAGACATTCTCCAATGCTTCCATTTTGATCCTGTGTGATTGTGTAGAAATACTGTTTCTGTGCTCCAGTGATCACAGTCTTCACAGTAATATTTTTAAAGTTTCCCAGACAGTAGATTAGCTGCTGTTTCTGTTAATGTAGACAGTAGAAAAGCAGCTGGCTTGGATGTGTGGCGTACTTTCAATCATTGCCTGGAGAAAATGTTTCCTGCCAGCCCACCTCTAAAACGCTGTCTCACAGCTTGGATATGAGTATCTCCTGTTGAGGCTTGTATTTAGCTGCTAATAAGCGGCCCAGGTACTGCTGGGATGAAGGGGAAGCCACACAAAATAAGGAGCTTATTAGCATGTCTGCAAATGCATGTTGTCATCTGTGATTAAGCTAAGCTATAAGAAAAGTATTAAGACTTTAAAAGAAGCCTAAAGATGTTGATCGAGGAGGAAAAAGACTATATTTTGTAATATCGTCTGAAATCTGTAGCGTTGGCCATTAGAGATGCTTGTTTTTAGAATAATGTGCAGGTAGTTTGTTTGGTAGCATAAAACATTGCAGTATTCAAGTATTCTAGGCAGGTGCTAGTCACTGAAATCCAATCTAATATTAGAAGCGTGTAAGAAACTGTATTTTGCTTGTGAAGTTAGAATATCTTGATATTTGCTTGTACTAAGTTTTTTGTTTAATCTAGTTAATGTTTACAGCGATACATAATTTGATCGAACTGATAGAATCACTTTAAAGTTTAGATGCAGGTCAATACTGGCTGCAAGCTGTTTTATAACAATTTATATTTAAATTTTCAGCCATCACTTATGTGCAGTTGAAAGTTAGCTGGGTCTCATTTTAGTGAAAGAGTAATATTCCATCCTGGCAGTCTTGTCATTTTATTATTCCACTGATGCATAATTTCACATGTGCACTTGATGTTTCCTTTTCTTAGGGCCCAATGAGTTCTGATTATGGACATTTTTGTTACAGTTGGAGGTCTTCATGAAAGCAGCAGGTCTGTGTTTGTAGTTCTGACTCAGTGTAATTTCCATCTTCCTAAACCTTCGCATGAACAATCCAACTTAAAGGACCTGGAAGCAGAATCCTTATGATGCTATGTTAAAGAGACCATTTCACACACATTTCATGACTTTGTGGTTATTTCTTAAGTATTAACCTGTAATATGAAACATTTTATATCTAAAAAATATTAAGAAACCCTGATTTACAGACCTTTCGATCTATCTACATGAAGATTCGTCAGGCTTCAGCTCCAACTTATTAATATTCAGTATGCTAATTTGCTGGACTCAGATTGGCTAACAAACTAGCCTATGAGAGCAAGGTATACTGTTTCCTGCCCCGCTGCGCATGGCAACAGCCGTAGTCTCTTCCGGTTTGTTACATCTTATGCTAAAGCTTTTAGCCAGCAGCATGCTAGGCGTGGTTTCAACTGATGAATACTAATGAGCAAAGGAGTTGTGACGAAACAAGTACAGGCCGTTCGAACTCGGGTGTTATCATCAACTGCGTAGTTTGAGAGATAAAAACTGAAAGAGAAGTTGTTGACTTGTTTTCACCCACTATGAAGGTAAGAACACCTGTGGAGCTAAAATATTCAATAGAAAACCCGATTTTAATGGAATGGCCTCTTTAAATAAGCTGATTTGTTTATTTTTGATCTTGTTTATTTCAGTTTGAATTTTGATCACACATTAAATCAGTGGCTTTCTGTTTGCTCCCTAATAGAAGTTCAGCTCTATTTTGTGCTTTAACAATGTATTAAATGGCCATAATTGGACAAAATGGAGAACAAATGGCTTTTGTCTGTAAAAGGAATCATTGTAAGTGATACTGGTAAAGGAAGAGTAAACAACCAGATTGGCACAAATGTGACCAAACATTTTAATAATAAAGTCTTAGGAGTCTTTAGTGCAACAATATCAAACCTGTCTTTGTATTTAAAGCTTCATTACAATATTCAGATTATATTAATTCAGACCTGCCAAACTTTCACTTGGGTTGCTCGGCTTTTTCTTGCAGAATTTTGTGACTCCACTCATGTGATTTCCCAGTTCACTCAATATTTTAGTATTTAATGTTAATGATTTATTTTTTATATTGCAATAGGTGTCTTTGTTTTTAAGAATGTAATATTAAATTGGCTTACAGCCAATATTCACACATCATCAGGGCTAATTTGTGTATTACCTGCAGCTCCGTGATTTATGTCCACATCATAATTGCAGACTGTGCAAAACGCATGTTGAGGTAGTTTAGAGGGTCGCAAGCATGGCCATTGTTCTTGATATCTAGGCAAAATACTTAATATTGGACTTATTATTTACTCTATACAACAAATAATTTCTACACATTTCACATCATATGACCACTTTGATTGTAAGATTCAGATAATTTATTAAATGTTTGATTTTTGTCAATGAGATTAAGAAAGAAGACTATTTATTTTTGCCCTCCCTTCTCTGTTAATACATGTGATGATCAGTGATCAGCTGTTGTGCGCTGCTGTGCGCACTGTTGATCAATGAACAATGATCAGCGTTGCTGTGCGCTCGCAAATTGCATGTGTGCGCTCGTGTATTATTCCCAGGTGGGCGAGCAAGGCCAGCCCAGTCGAGGACCAATCAGCAGAGGTTTCACTGACAGAGCGCTCGTTGCCTCCTGCGTAAGGTTATCATAGCGATAGCGATGAGTTATGGAGGTCGTTTGTTGCCTCCCATGTGTTGAGTCCATAAGTTTACACGTAAAGGTTCACATTCACCGAAGGCTTGCCGGTCCGCTGATAATGATACTTAGAAGGAGCGGGCAGCAGGACACAGGACGAAGCTGGGGTGTTACGCTGTAGGTTAGGCAGACTTTGTTTTCTCTGCTTTTCTGCGATGATTGGCTGAAACTTCTTCAACATGAGCCAGCATTTGCTTTTACAGAACTCACATGTGCCCAGCTTTTAGCGTAGTTTAGAGGGGCGAGTAGTACCTATGTATTTAGATGCCAAATTGCGTACTTGCTACGCAAAATGCGTACAGGTTGGCAAGTCTGTTAATTATTTAAGGATACAATATGTACTATTTTACTGCTAAATACTCTCACTACAGTTTAATGTCCCACTGATGTTGAAAATAAAGTCACATTGTAACAGATCTGGATCTCAGTCAGCTGGTGGTCGCTAGTTTCTGTCATTTTAAAACAGCTAGCCTAGACCGTAATCATTATTTACACGTCCAGACTTCCTGGTTCCATAACGAATCACATGTGAGTCTACAAGGCTGCCAAGTCTTCAACACAAGCAGCTGGAATTCCACGAGCAGCAAAAAGTAAGAAACCACCGCATCCTTCCAACTGATCAGCCGAGTTGCACGTGATGGGGCGTTCAAACACACTTAGGAAAACTCAACGCTGAACAAATAGACCTTCAGACATTCCCAAAAATTGAACATAAACAAGAGAAACAAAACGAGGATCAACATCAGAACTGGCAACCCAACAGAAACATCAGGTAGGGGAGGGGGTGAGTGGCTGAGAACGGACGGGTTTGTTTTTTCTACATGAACTGCAGGACTCAGATTTGACAACAAGGTCTAATTTTTACATACTGTACCTTTAAATTATGAACATTAACTCACTTCAACTTGTGGTCTTTGATGTTCTAGAAGACCATTATCCTCCCCGTCGAAGAGGCATTCCTGTTCCTAATTTGAAAAAAACGGGTCATATAGAGGTTTCTGTAGAACTTGATGGAATGTTGAGATAATTTAACCATTTAAATCAGGTGTGTCAGAGCAGAGAAACTTCTAAAACTTGCAGGACAATGGCCTTCAAGGACCAGTTTGATGAGCACGACTGTAAAATCTGTGCATTCACAATTTCTGTGCAAATGCTATACAAAATCAGTTCTGTAAAAGTGGAGGGATTTTCCAGCTCCATTAATTTGCGGTTGCTCTCCTGCTTCCTGTTACTCAGGTCTCCATCTCTACCCTCATCTCCTGCAGGCACCGCTAGCAGATAAAGTTGTCCTTTTCCTGAGCTTCAGCTTGGCCGCTCTGCTTCAGCTATTCTCCAAGATGGACCACACTGTCCCTTAAACGCAGCACCAGCACCTGCTCGTAACAGAAAACTAGGTCAAAACATTAGATAAAGCAAAGCAGGGATTACAATATCAGACACAGGAATAATTATATGTTGAAATTGGAAAAAATATCTGATCTTACTTCCAACCTCTTCAGTTGCCCTCTCTGAAAGTCCAATTTATTTTCCAGGTCACATACATGCACCCCACGTATTCTGAAAATACAGCGCACCACAGTGGATCATTGCAAGAACTGCAACACAGTGCTGGAACTGCTGGAGGAGCTGATGGAGATCAGTGTGAGTCAAATCCATTTAAATCCTGCACAGAAACATCAGTGAGCGTGACAGCGCTCCACCCACTGCTTGCAGTTATGTGAAGATGTGTTCAACATGGAAGTTTAATGATCCAGAAAGCCATTACATTCTCATCTTCAGCATTTTCAACAGCACATCAACAAAAGCAATGTTTATTTTCTGCTTGTCAACCAAAAGTTACCTCCTCTCTGAGAGACTGTCTCTGTTTCTTCACCTCCTCCAGTTCAGCTTGTAGGTCTCTGATCTGAGAGATATCACTGGAAGACTGAAGAGGACAGACTGCGGCTCAGGCTTTTTGCTTTAAGGATGACCAGGAGATGATCAGATAATTCACAGTGTGAATCAAAGAAGTACCTGTGCAATGAGTGCTTTGTGTTTCTTCATCAACTCATTCAGGTCTTCCTGGTCTTCCTCGAGTCTCTTCAGCAGGTCCACCTTCTCATGCTGCAGCAGAGCCAGCTGTTCATCCACCTGCACTCAGAAACAGAGACAGGTGAGAACATTCACTTAATTTATATTTAGCTTGATCAAATCAGTGGGTCCATTCAGTTTTAGGTAGCCAGTAGTAATGACAAGCCATGGAGGATGATGACCTGTTAGAGCCATTCAGAGTGAAGTTTACCAAGTTATTAACAGCTAACTACATAAATGAGATGAAACTACCAGATAAATGATCAGTCTGAAGTTTATCCTATTCAGCCAGTTTGATGACTTTATGTGTTACTTTATAATACAAATAAAGTGTAGAATAAAAACAACCCTGTTGAAATCCACAAGCTAACGTTCCTTGAATACAAAGACCTTTAAAAACATTTGTCTAATAATTTTTCTTTCTTTCCCTCCTCAGTTTGTGTTTAGTCTCAACAGCATTCTTTCAGGTGTTGATATTTTCTGTTTTATGGGACAACAACAACATCCAAAAGAGTTCAGCAGGTGCATTTTATATCTAATTATTAATGAGGAGTTCCAAAAGATGGTTCAGAAAAAGGCAACTGAACTTTTTGTAAAAAACTTTTTGGATGGTCTTGTCTAGGATGACTGAAAATCTACACAAACTCAGATCATGTGCCTATTTACCAGATGATATCCACACCTTTTTTTTAACAATTCAATACAAAAAAATAAATTCCATGGAGGTGGTGAATGATACTTATGATCAATATAATTATTAATGAGGGATTATAGTTTGTTTACAAAGAGTTAGGCAGAATTTTTTACATTTAAATAATTTATGGTTAGGCCTCCTTCTTTATACCCTCCACTTTATGCAATGCACCAGTCCCAGAGCATGATGCCCCTCTAACATACAGTGGAAACAATGTTCTTAGGTTTGAAAACTCTATCTTTCATCATCCAAACATACTTATTATCACTGTAGCGTGATCATTGTTCTCTCTGACTGTACTTTTTGTGAAGTTACCTCATCATAGGTTGACAGTTCTGGTCTTCTTCAAGACTTTGGGAAAGTGTTGACTCATCTGAATAACTTGTACTCTTTTTATTCCTTTATTAATCCCTTGTGGGGAAATTTGTCGCCCTTCCGCTAGACTACTCCGCCCGCCCGCCCACCTTATTGTGTACAGCTGTTTGATCTGATGATCATGGAGTTTAAAGATGTTTAAAAATTCCTCCCAACTTGATTCTTTCTACTTTTGTAAATGGATTGTTCTCCTTTTTAGATCTCCACTGAGTTTCTTGGGCTCTTCTTTTGTTTTGAGTATTGAAATTTTAATTAAATCTGTCAAACAAATCTGGAGTTAATTCATTCGTATCAATATGAATTCAATATGACAAATCAAAACAAGACCAAGATGCTTGGCAAAATGAAACAATAAAAGCAAGATAAACAAATGATAAATTAATACATTATTGAACTAAAGTAATATATAATTATTTTTACTTGTAAATTAAATCCTTTTAAAATTCTAAAAATGTTCTCATGTATGTTGTAAAATCATTTCACCCTAAATGGTTCAAATTTATCATTAAAAGCCCCAAATTTGTGGAGTCTATATGTCAAGTTTATTTCATATATAAATATGTGAATGTGGCTTTTAGTCACTGTATTGTAAATTATCAGAATATATTAGCTTGGTTTCATGAAAATAAGTTTTTAATCATTATAAGAAGTTACTGTTCCATTTTTTGTTATGAATAATTAAATACCTAATGTCTCCATTAAACAAGTTAAATACTTAAGCAGTATTTTTCAAGATAACAAAAGTCACAAATTGATGCATTTAAAGGTAGATTATTGGAGATTATAACAGGTGATATTTAGTTCTTGGCTGTATAAAAGATTTGATGTACAAACTGTTAAATTATCATATTGATTCTTAGATGACATAAAGTGGATTTTAAAGAGTCCATTTCACACAAATTTCAGGACTTTGTGGTTATTTCTTAAGTACTATAACTAATTATAGTATAACCAGTAATATGAAACATTTTATATCTAAAAAACATCAGGAAACACTGATTAACAGATCTTTCAGTCTCTCTCTCTCTCGTTGCATTCTGGTGCTTTAAAAGCTCAGTCCTTTCTTCTAGGGCAACACAATATATTGAAAATGTATATTTTCTCCACAGCTGGTCCTTGAAGGAAGCGGATGTGAAAATGAGGTAAGTAGGGCTGTTGCTGGACTGGAGGTTCTGTGGAGGTTGGTTGCATCTCTGGCTGACCCAGAATCTGGACTGGTCTAATCCTTGTCCACTCAGACGTGCATCTCCCCGGCCCTGTGTTGTGAGGTGAATAGATTTGATCAATGCCAGATTGCTGGCAACAAAGATGTTTGTCCTGAAGTGAGAGAAGTATTTTCTGAACTTTTTCCTCCTAATTCTTCCTTCTTTAGCATTCTGGTTGTTTCAGGAAGGGAAGAAGGCTTGAAATCTGTTTTTAAAAAGTGCAGCAGCATCCAGTAGGAACTTATTCCAGCTCTTAACTGTGTTTGGGCTTGAACTTCCCTTTCTGCTGTTGCTTAATTGTCCTAAACACAACAGGTTTCATCCAGGAGTTTTCAGATCTTTTGGTTCTTATCTTGTCAAAATTCAACATTTTATGATCATTTTTATATTCTTATCGGTTGTCCAAGTGATCATTTGGACTTTAAATATCATAGACTCTTTTAGTTTGACTGAGTTTGTCCATGTATCTTCATGGCCATATATTGGACTTAAGAATATATTACTATTATGGGAATCTGTAAATCTGAGGGATTTTTTTAAATTATTTTTCTGTTTTTTTAGCAATAAAGTTCTTTTAGTGGTAAATAAATCTCCTGCCCTCTTGGTAACGGGTGTAGAATGACTCCTTCAACAGCAGGAGAGATTTTCAGCCACTCTAACAATACTGGACTGTATTTATGTTTACCTCCACTTGTGAGGAGATTTTGGATTCTATTGCTCCACTTGATTAACCAGGTCATAACTAGAGTTGTCATAAATTAGAGATGTTATATACAGTAGAACTGTAAGAGTAACGCTGTGTGTGGAAAAGAAAGAATCCCTGTTGAAATATCTCCCTGCAGTCAGTTGAGGTTTTTTACATGGGTAAGATGTCTCATTGCCCATGGTTGTAATCATCGGGGGTGCTCATGAAAAACAAAAACGGATCTGTCTTTTGAGCACCAAATAATTTTTCCAACACTTTGCATGTCTAGTCAGCTTTGAGAGTGATAGCTCCCCTGTGTTGTGCAGATGCTCCTCTTGTTGCTGAGGGTTTGTCACACGGTGGAGGGGAGTAAACAGATTACCTCGTTTTTCTCATCTCACAATGATGATGATATTATCTCCATTTTGTCTTAATTTCAAAAGTGAGTTATGTCCAAATAGAGCCGTATATCCCATCAGTGTGTTTGCGAGTGCTTGGATATGTGCGTGCTGTGATGGTGCAAGATGATGTACTGTATGTGATACTAGTGCATTAAAAAAGGGGAGGGCAGTTCTGGTGGTGGACATCCCACAGCTGGCTGACTGCAGAATCTTCAGCCATCAGGACTGTCCCCCCTGTCCCCACATGTCCATATTGAGGACCAAGGCTGAGGCAGGAGCATGTGGTCGTGAAGGAGACAGCCCCCTCACACTCCCCCACCCCTAAGCCCTGGCCCCTCGGCCTCTAGTGCTGTTGACATGTTTTGTTGTTGTTTACTCACCAGCTGATATTGGATTTTGTTTCAATAAACTGTTTGAGATTGAATCACCATCAGATGCTTTGACTGAAATCTCCTCCTTCCATGATGTAACATTGCCGTAGTGGGAACTTTTTATCATTTGGTGTATGTGAGAGGCACAAGTAATAAAATATTTCCTGTATAGTTGAGCCAACAGCTTTAAATACCATTGTATTGAACAAAGATAACTGATTTGTCTGACGGGCAAGACTGTAATTAACCAGTTAAAATAATTAACTGATGGTATTAGCAGCTGACCCTGCTGCAAACCTTTTAATGAAATTCCCTCAATTAAAAACTTCCTGTGAAGCCAAACAATCTTGCCTGGAGGCAACAATCTGCCCACCGGCTGGTTCTTGGGAGTTTTTTGTCCTAGATTACGTTCATTGTGGGTTAATGCTCCCAAGATGATTGATATGTTGTTGCTACATTACAGGCACCACAAAACAGGCATTCAGCGAGTAGCAAGAAGCAGGTAGCCCATCTACAATACCACTCCATCAGTATAGGAATGCAATTACAACCCTGCAATGTGGCAGGACCTGGGGGGTGTTGAGCTGGCAAACATTATAGCTTCAAGTCAGGGTGAATAATGTGTTTTTATTCATATTCCACGATCTATAAATTACTGTGCAATTTTCTTTTATGTAATAAAAATTCTATGTTGCTATTGGGACTGAAAGCAGAACTACAGGGAACACTTTGGTTTATTATGGAAGTAAAACTGAAATGCATTATTAACATCATTTCTCTCAAATTGGGTAATGTTCTTTTGTCCATTTAAAAGACTTCTGATTCGTTGAGGCCTCTGAATGTGTCCTGTGGTGTTAATAACAGCACATAAAACAGATGCTTAACCTGAAACCTTTCACAGAAGCAAATTTAACACCTTAAATTATGTACAAAGTTTCCAAAGACAAAAGCCTTTCAAATCAATGTTAGTCATTTGACAGTTTACTTGGGACGGCCGTAGCTGTAGCCATTCTCTGATCGGGAGGTGAGCAGTTCAATTCCAGGTCCCAGCAGGCAACGTGTAGAGGTATCCTTGGGCAAAATACTGAGTCCCAAAACCCAAATCTGTTTTATCACAACTCCTTTGTTCGTTAGTATTAATCAGCTCCTGCAGTTGAAACCACGCCTAGCATGCTGCTGGCTAAAAGCTGTTTGCATAACGTATGACAGTATACCTTGCTCTCATAGTCTAGGTTGTTAGCCAATCTGAGTCCAGCAAATTCAAATAATGAATATGAACGAGCTGCTGCTCGAGGCCTGACAGAAGGAGCCGGAAACCGGCCAAATTTTGACGCAGACAGATTGAAAGGTCTGTTAGTGTTTCCTGACGTTTTTTAGATATAAAATGTTTCATATTATTGGTTAATACTTAAGAAATAACTGAAAAGTCCTGAAATTTGTATGAAATTGCCTCTTTAAATTTCATTTTAGGGTCTTTTTCATCATGTAATACCCTGCATTGTAGCATTAGTCTCAGGTTTAGGTGAACGATGGTGGGATCTATTTTATTTAATCTACTAAACTGGTAAATGTGTAGGCTGCACATTTACCAGTTTAGCAGTAGATTTCACTTTATGTGATTTGAGTAGGTTATTACAGGAGAACAAAAATATTTATTTCATAGAGGAAAGAAACAGAAAAAGCTGTGTGTGTGCATGTGTAGCTTTTGTTATATTATTTTACACTCTTACATCAATAGGCATCCAACCAAATTCACTCTTGCATTTTGCAATAATTACGTGGTAGTGGCCTAGCCTTGCGCTGCAAGATGGATTCTCGCGAGATTTTGAGTTTTCCAAACCCACGAAAATCTATCTTGTACCGCTCCATTGAAAACTTTATATTTTGGTCAAAAAATGTTCGAACCAATCATTGTGCTTTGGGGCGGGTGTTCAGGTATGATTGGCAGCAAGTGCTAGGCAGGCAAAGCAAAACAAACATGGCTGCTGGTGGATGTACGCATAAACGCAGCTATTGAATCTGTTTTACGACTAGGGACGATTTCCTCATTGAAAAATGATCAAAGGTAAGAACATTGTGCATTTCTTGATAGTAAAGATGTGTTTTGCGTTTCTTAGTGGTAACGATGTGCGTGTTTTTCTCCCAAATTTGATTAATTTACTGTGATTCGCTAAAAACAAATCAGCACTTGCGGGCGTGTCCTCCAATCAGCTTAAAATATTATGCCAAGTTTCCCTCCCCTTTTATAGACGGTCTCAAATGGAGCGGTTCCAGATGTATATGTGTTTCCCCAACTCGACAAGAGGTAGGGCTACATATAGATCTAGCAGAGCCAGATTAGTGGCGGCCTAGGATGATATCCAAAGTCACGGCCTAAATTATTGTCTCAGTCAGCCCCTATAGGTTACTACAGGTTCTTATGTACAAGCATGTCACAGCGAGACATGATTATAACTTAGATTTATAACATTGATTGATTGATTGATTGATTGATTGATTGATTGATTAACTGAATTCATTTATTTCGAATATGAATATGATTAAAACAAAACAAATAAATAAAACAGGATGTAGCTAAACAAATAATAACAAAACAGACAGACATATTCGAAAAGGAGTGGGCAGAAGTAATAACTTGTTTGGACCCACCCCTTCACCCATAGTTCATTATTTTAAATATTATTAATATTTAAATATCAATAATATTATTAATATTTTTTAAATGTTTAAATATTAAATTATAATAAGAAGCACACATCACCTGTAAA
Organism: Pachypanchax playfairii; assembly: GCA_006937955.1. Taxonomy (NCBI): domain Eukaryota; kingdom Metazoa; phylum Chordata; class Actinopteri; order Cyprinodontiformes; family Aplocheilidae; genus Pachypanchax; species Pachypanchax playfairii. The sequence continues at coordinate 1,055,100 of SSNP01000059.1, read as the reverse complement.
CAAAACAAGCAAAGAACAATAACAACCTATATACCCCAATAAAACAAATACAATTAGTCACTGTTGGTCAGGTCTTGGGGTTTGTTTGTATTTTTTGTGTTTCTTGTGGTAGTTTTTTCCAGATTGCATCTGTGATTTTGTGTTTATTTTTCTCCTAGCTCCTCTCTGTCCCATGTTTAGTCTGGTGTCGTGTTTCATTCCCTGTCTTCCGGTTCAGCTTTTATTTTGGTCTTATCCACACTTCCTGCTCTGCTTTTATTTGGATATCGTTTGTATTTCCTGTGTTCCCCGTTTGTGGTAGGTCTCTTGAGTTTATGTCGCGTCACTTCCTGTTTAGTTCCTGTGTGTTTTTCTCCCAGTGTTCTCCTTGATTGTCCCAGGTGTTTTGAGTTTTGTAATCAGTTCAGTTTTGTACTTAAGTTGGTTTTTCTGAGCTCACCTTGTTAGGGGATTATTTTTGTTCATGCCTGTGTTGGATTACTCTCATCACTTCCTTCATTCATGTAAGTGCCGCTGCTCGGCTAGCCTTTACTTTTGTTTATTAAAGCCTTTATTATTTTGTATACACCTTCATTGTCTGCCTCCTGCATCTGGGTCCCAAACCGCTAATACGAACAGGTCATGACAGAATCCCCGAACCATTATAAGTATCCAGTAGGAGCGGCTGCTAGCACTACATTGCTGGCAGCCTTCAAGAGACTGTACCCGTCCGCGTACGCCGATCTGGTGAACGGATCAGCAGCGTATGTTGCTACCATGGCTCGGACGAGGTTTGGGAGCAGTGGGGGGTCACGCAGCGAATCCTCAAGCCATTTGCTCATTTCCCTTGGCTGCGTGACACCCCTGAATTTAAGGAACTCTATCGGGAAGCTAGGGCAGATTTCCGGGAGCTATCGCTGTGGTGTTCTGGCGAGGTCCGCCCGGCTCCGGTGCAGATGCTGAGCTGGTGGGCTCAGTCCAGCGGACGCATTGGGCCGCACCACCCCATCTCCTGGTTTTTCTACTCCTCAGCCCGCTTCCCGCTCCTCTCCAGCGGTTCCATCCACCTCTAGTCTCCCAGAGGGTCCTAACGCCTCCAGTTTCCGAGAGGGTCTCGATGCCTCCAGTCTCCGAGAGGGTCTCGATGCCTACAGTCTCCGAGAGGGTCTCGACCCCTCCAGTCTTTGAGAGGGTCTCGACGCCTCCAGTCTTGTCTCCGCCGGCCTCCCAGAGGGCCCCGTTGCTGATTCCAGTCCGCCAGAGGGCCCCGCCAACAGTTCCAGTTCACCAGAGGGCCCAAATGTCAAATGCTTTTTTAAATATCTATAAAAATACCAATTGCAAACTGCTTATGATCAGTTGCTTCTGTTATTGCTTCAGTTGCATCCATTGCTATTTATGTTGATCTATGAAACCGTACTGACTATCTGTGAAGAAGTTGGCACTTTTCTATACATTTTACTGGTCTTTGTATAAAAAACTTTTCTAGAAGCTTAGAAAACTGTGGTAGTAGTGAGATGGGTCTGTAGTTTGTAAAATGGTGTTTGTTCCCAGATTTGTGCAGAGGAATGACTTTTGCTGTTTTCATTCTGTCAGGAAATGCACCGGTTTGAAATGACAGGTTGCAGATATATGTTAATGGTTTTGAAATCCCTTCTATAACCATTTTCAGTCAGCATATCAAGATCGTCACAATCTGTCGATGTTTTATTTTTACATGTTTTAACAATGTTCACAACCTCTTTTTCGTCCACAGGTGACAAAAACATAGAACAAGGATTTCTTTCTAATCCAGGAATCCAAACTGTTGTTAGTAATGGCTGAGCTTGGAATTTGTGCTGCTAAATCAGGCCCAACATTTACAAAAAAACAATTGAAACATTCAGCCACATCACTCATATCATGTTTTTCCACGTTATATTTAGTGAAGTATCTCGGATACTTTTTAGACCTGGAATCATTTTTTATAACTTTATTCAATATGCGCCGCATACCTTTTATATTATTTTTGTTATTCAATATCTTATGGTAGTATGTTTGTTTGCAAGTCCTTATAATATTTGCTAAATTATTTTTATATTTTTTCCACTTATTTCTGCCTCTTTTGTTCTTTGTTTGATGTAATCTTTATAAAGTGAATTTTTCTTTTTGCAGCCATTTTGTAAACCCTTAGTGAGCCAAGGACTCTCTGAATATGATGTCTTTTGTTTGTACTCTTTCATAGGACAAGTTTTATCATATAAATGTTTCCAAAAATTCATGATAAGCTATATTTACATCCTGTTTTCTGTATACATTATCTCAGCTGTGGCTCAATAAATCATTTTTAAACAAATTTAGAGTCTACTCTTATCTCAGTCGTCTGTATTCTGTGATGATGTGGGGCATCACTTTACTTTTTTTTTTTTAACCACGTCCTGTCTGGCAATAAAGCAGTTAGAATTGATGTCCGGATGCATAGATATGCCTGACAGATTTATTCTCACAAGCTGAGCATGCAGTAATCACTGCAATGTTCAGCATGTTACTTTTATTTATTGTGATTTTTTTTAATGTTATTTTTGTTTTTTACAACTGTTTGAATCAGTGGACATGGCAAAGGAGAGAGGAAATGAGAGAAAAACAAGAAAGAAGAGGAAAAAAGATAAAAATAGGTGGCAGAGAGAGAAATCTGCTTCAACACCTGCTGAGAGATAAAAACAAGAGCAGAGACACCACAGCATCGACCAACATCTACTTTTAAACACTGATAATGTCATTGTGGACACAAACAAATAATGGCACTGCTTAACACACAACATCCCTAGTGGCAGCTGCAGCCCAAGTCAGTGAGTGTCTGTGAACATCTGTGTGCACACCTGTGTGCATGGATGCGCCTGTGACCATAAGGCTTCTCCATAAAATTGTTTGACAGTGAGTGTGAAAAGCCCAAGCCCCGGTCCCCAGACCTTGAAGCAGACCACAAGGCTAACCCAAGCCCAAGGGATCCCTCCATCCCCCACACTCGGAGCAGCAGGGCCTAGGCAGTCCACCACAGGGGCAACCAAAGCCCCATTCCAGACAAGACCAAAGGCAACTTACAGTGCAGTCACCCTGCAACCGCAGCACAGGTGCCTCAGGAAGCCGTGCCGATGATCCCACAGGCCCTGCCAGTAGCCAGCCACCCCCAAAGACCCCAGGACACAGATCGGAAGTCCGAGACCCAAGGGCAGCCGCGCCCCAAGCAGGTATCTGACAGATCCAGGAAGCGCTCAGCCCACCAGCCAACCACCAGTAGCAGGCCAGTACACACCCCAAGCACCCAGCCCTAAACCCCCAGTGCACGAGCTGGTGGGGGAAGATAGGCCCTGATAAAGGGGCATAAGATATTGTTAGACAGAGGGGGAGTCTAAGACCCACCCTGACACATAGACAAGACAGACATACACAAGCAAACTTTCCCACCCTCATGCACACATGCGCAACTCTTCCATACACACCAACATGGACAGAAACCAAAATAGACACCACATACCTACTTACACTCTACGCTCTCGAATCTAGGTACCAGTACCCCCAGGGTGGCAACTAATCCCAGACTCAGGAGTTGATCCTTTCCCCTCTGAGGCAGAACAAAGCAGACCACCAAGAACGCTGCAGCCACAGACCACTGCCACCCATTTCTGACCCTGACCACATGGCCAGGTCCTCCTCCATCACCCAGCCCCAAGTGGCAGGCAGAGAACAGGGATGTGGGAAGACACTGCACTTCACTCCTCCCACTCAGATGAATTAATGGCATTGGATGCTCTAACGTGCATTTAAAACGGAGGGCTAGAGGGCATCTCTTTATTATAATTACTATCATAGACTGTGAATACTGGTAAGTGTTTACTAATATCATTAATCAATAATCCATTTACTGTGTTATTTCTGATGCCATTTGTGAATATGTTATCAATTAGTGTTGCACAGTGGGTTGTTATTCTACTGGGTCTTGTGATTTTAGGATAAAGACTTTGGCTGTATTTGCACTTAATAGTTTGGTGGACTCGGTTCGTTTGGGGACCAAAATTGCAACATTGTTGCTGTTTTTAGTTGGTGCGGTTTGGATTCATACTGCCCTCTATGAACCAAATAACCGTTGGAGCATGTTACACCTCCACCTGCGGTGGCGCTGTAGAGTTTCTGCACTACTTGTTTCTGCACTTACTGGTGCTGCCGCGGGAGAGTGAAACATTAACAAACTTAGAAAACTTGGAGTAGCAGCAGATTCTGGTGGTTTGGGGATTTATGTTTTGTGTTTGGTGAATGTACCAGATCAATATTCTGCAGCACTGGACTTAGAATGAGCAGATAACGAGACAGAGGACTACACGAGACCGCTGACACGGCTGCACAATTTAGTCCGTTTCCTGCTTTTGGTGCGGTCCCAGTGCTGCTGTGTTCACAGATGCAATCGAACCACACCAGAGTTCGTTTCAATCAAACTGAGACCCACATTTTTAGGTGGACTAGAGTTCGATTGATTGGTCCGAATCAGAGTTCGGGTGCCCGTTCACACCTCCCCAAATGAACCGTGATCCAAGTCAATCTAATATTCAGAAATTCAAACCAGAGAGAAAACGCATACACGTGCAACTCAACAGGAAGTGGAGGTAGTTTAGTCCCTCATTCAGATTGCTTGGATTAGACTGGAGGTTACAGATGGTTTGTTCTCTGTAAGAGATTCTCATCTGACACCCATGAGTGATGGAAGAAGGTCATGTGGTCTGATGAGACCAGACTGACCCTGTTCTAGAGTGATGGAAGAAGGTGTAACATGAAATTGGCAGATGGATTGGTGCAATCTGTAGTGAAGCAGCTGCTGTATCGGACCCTTGTGGTGAAGAGGAAGCTGAGCCCAAAGGCAAAGCTCTCAATTTACTTGTCAATCTACGTTCCTACCCTCACTTATGGTCATGATCGAAAGGACGAGATCCAGGATACAAGCGGTCGAAAGGAGTTTCCTCCACAGGGTGGCTGGGCCCTACTTTAGACACAGAGTGGGGAGCTCGGTCAGCTGGGAGGAGCTTCAAGTAGAACCGCCGCTCGTCCATGTCAAGAGTGTTGGAGAGACTATTGACGCTTTTCCACTGGTACCTACGCAGCCCCGCCTGGCACCACTAGGCGCGGTATGAGAGCATTTCCACTACCTACAAGTATTATGTAAACAATACGCTATTCTACACAATGTAATTTTGATTAAACTCACAATACAAAATTTAGAAATACCACTTTAAGATTTTAACAGAAGACTCACAAATTATTTATTTGTTTCCTTTTTATTTATATATAAACAGTACTTGTTTCAGATTACAACAAATGTTTTTTTCAGAGGCTTTAGTATCTGTGTTGACATCAGAGATATTTTCTTCAGTGTCCTACGATCTGCAGTCACTTTGAAGCTCACAGCTGGATGCAGACAAAAAAAGAGGCTGAAGGGAGAAAAAAAAGACAAAAAAAGCTGGTCATAAATCAGAAGATCATGTAAAAATAGGGGTGGTGTGTGGCGTTCAGCCACAAATACAAGTTTGAGTCTGTAGTCATCCACCACCTGAGAATCTGTCCTTTACACATACGATTCAGTCTGAAAAATGCAAGCGATTTAATTATTTCTGAGTCATGCTCCAGTTTCTCTCAGCAGGGAATGCTCATTTAGAAGAAAATGACATTGCTGTTTTGTGTGGTTTTATGTGATTAATGAGCCTATCTGATTGTTTCACTGCTGTGGTACCAGTGTGCAGACACATCCAAAATAATTAAAGCTGTATTTCCTGTTAATGATCAGTATAAAGAACATTATTTTCTCCTTAAAGCTGTTCTCTGAACACATTTCCTCGATTGTCAAGGCAACAATTATGTGCAAGTGTATGCAAATCCTGTTAAGAGCGTCTTAACGATGGATTAAGATTCCAACTGTTTTTTAGCCATTTGAAATATGTTTCGGTTCATTATGTGATATTGTAGTACAAATGCATTGTTTTAATATTTAAACAATAAGTAGCTATGGGGAAACATTGCTGATCTTGACTTAATACACCAGATTCCAACTTTCACTGCCTTTGCTCTGGTTTTGGCCTCAACCAGCTCTTGTTAAAAATTCAATTCAATTCAAACATACATTAGGGAAATTAGATGTTGTAATAATGCAGTTTTTCTGCAAAGAATCATTCTAGAGGGTTCTAGCTGTGGACAGGAAGGATCTCCTGTTGTGGTCTGTGTTTCTAAACTGAACCTATTGAAGAACATTTGCAGTTCATTGGTTCTGTCCAGATTTTCATCTAACTGATCCTCTTAACCTGTAATCATATGACCACACATATCTTACATTGTTTTGCTGGAGCCTGTTCTCCAGTTTTTTCCTGTACATCACTTTATTGATTCTAATCTCAACTTTCCGTTCTCTTAAGGTCAATACATCCCTGTCTCTCTCCCTGAAAGCTCTAATTTTCTTGTTCAGTAGTTCTTTCAGGTCACTGATGATCCAGGGTTTGTTATTAGGGAAGCACTTCACTATTCTGGTGGGAATGATGTTGTCCACAGAGAAGTTTAAATAATCAGTCACACACTCAGTCATAGTATTGAGGTCTTCTCCATGTGGCTCACACACTGCATCCCAGTCTGTAGCCTCAAAACATCCTCTAAGAATTTCTTCAGCTTCCTGTGACCCCCTCTTTACAGGTTTTTTTCATCACAGGTTGCCTCTAAACAATGAGTTTATACTTTGAGCAGAGAAAAGTTACATTATGACCTGCCTTGCCAAGAGCAGGTCATGGAAAGGACCTGTATGCATCCCTGATGTTTACATAAAACAAATCCAGAGTTTTGTTTTCTCTGGGTAGTTCACAACCTGTTGAAATGGTGAATGTGTAGAAGAGAGAGGAACATGATTAAAATCTCCAGATTTTACCACAAATGCATTTGGATGTTGTGTCAGTTATGCCAATGATGTCACATGCAGAGTCACATTCTGATGGTGGAATGTAAACTGCTACTAAAATAACACTGGCCAACTACTTTGGAGGATAATATGGACAAAAATATCACCTAAGAGTTCAATATCTGGATTGCAGAGACAGATATTTCACAACAGCATTTCCAGGGTGACACCATATAACGTTAAAAAGGACAGCAATCCCACCTCCTTTTCTTTTACTACTGTTCTTCAAATCTCTGTCTGCTCATATTTTATGAAAATCGAGCAGAGACACTGAAATCCGGGATATGCTTCTTTAGCAACTTCTCAGTCAAACACATGTTACTGCATTCCTGATACTCTGGTTGGGTCTTCAACAGCATTTCAAATTCATCGATCATATTAACAAGAGATCGCTTGTCAGTAGAACTGATAAAAGAGAAGGTTTAAATTTCCTCTTTCTATTTCCTTGCTTGCTCCAGCACTGCATCCATGTCTTTTTTTAACTTATCAGGGATTTGGGATCTCAATTTTAGTTTTATTTGGGCCTTAGAAATGTTCATTAGCTGCAGATGAAATGCCAGTATAAAAGAAACAAATTAAGCAAAAATCCCTCCGTCAGCACAGTGTAATAACTAGAATATAAAATAATTCAAACAGTATAATGTTTACAAAAAACAATAAAGAAATACTAAAAAATGAAGAAAAGAAAAACTAGTAGTAACATAGTAGGCTGGTAGTAGTAGTAGTAGTAGTATACCTGTACTTGCATTGAAGACAATTTTGTTGAAATGTGATGCTTTACATAATTAAAACTGAAAAGTTTAAGGCTATGTAAAACCTCCTGTCTGAGCTCCTCAGACAGCTCTCGTGTTTGCTATCAAGCTAGACAGACAGAGAGACAGACATGCAGACACACACACATACATACCTCATATACCTGTATACCTTTGTGGTAAAAAGAACAAAACACTGGTGTCTTAACTTGTAATGCCTAGAATGGATTTCACCATCACCTTAAGATAAGATGCTGCATGGACATGTTTTTTATTTATTTTTTTGTTTTTTTATGTCACACGTATGCAGACCAAACTCTGTGTTCCTGACAGCTCACCTCTTCTGTTTCAGTCAATTTCCTTTCTCAAGTATTTTTTCATGACAGAAGCTACGTCTCCCCCCTCACTGCCCTCTGCCTCCAGTCTTTCTCCTTGTGGTCTTTCAAATCGGCGCCTTGGCCCACTACCCTGAGAACTTCCTTCTGATCCACCTGAGCTAGAGGACTCTGTTTCAGAGCTTTTCCTGCTCCGAGTCGACGAAGGCAGCTCTCCAAAGTGAACACTCAGTGCTCTCCGACCTCCTCTCACTGAACTTGCCAGGCTGCTGGTGGACTGAGCTCTCCGAATGGCGGGCAAGATGTCAGAGGCTGCATCATCACGGTCACCAGTCAGACGGTTTTGAAAGACTAGCGGTTCTGAACCTAGAATCCCTTCACCACCATCTGCTGGTTTAAAACTCCCTAGCATGCACCGTCGAGGTGCCTGTGGGGAGCGTTGGATGGGAGTTGTCACAGATCGCAGGTGCTCATCAGGGTCTTCCTCTGGGATGGACAAGGACGGAGGAAGAGGACCAGCAGAAGCAGGAAAACTGGATGACAACGATGAGAGTCGAGGCAGTGATGGGAGAGATGACAGAGAATCACTTGAGTTGAAGCGAGAAAACTTTGCTCCTCCTGCAGACACTTGAGAGTCTGTGATAGAGCGAGTACTGGCAGCTCGTGGCAGGAGAGGGGAGGATGGTTTCAGGATGCTTGGACCTGGTCGTGGCTCCTGGGTATCTTCTGGGCCAATAGAGAGGGCTGAGGGTCTTCGTCTGAGAGTTGAGGCTCCGGTGGTTTGATAAATTGGTAGAGAGACGACACTGCCAGCTCCACCTCCTGCATCACCACCAGCTCTACGTTTACGAAGTCCATCCAGTAACTCAGACAGTGCTGTGGAGGACGGGGCTCGACTGATGCGTCTGGCACCAACTCCTCCTGCCTCTGAGCCCTCGTCATCAGGTTCCACACAAGATCTGTAGATGAGTAAAGAAAAATAGTACAGAAGTCCACCAAAGAAGAAGAAGGATTTTGTACAATGTATAACCAGAATCTGTGTTTCAACGACTTGTTTTGCCACTCCACAGATACCACAGTGGAAATACAAACTAATCAGTTTTGGAGGATGTTAAATTACTCATTCACCCACTTATTAAAAAAAGTTATAATATTTATAAATCATAGACCTGGTGGGATGTGAAATAAAGTAGCCAATAGATAACAAACCCGTTTCGTTATCTATTGGCTACTAGATTGTTAATCACACTTGTACTGCTAAAAGTAACAATAAACACCCCTTTACCATTGATGAGTCCGACATGTTTGAAGAAATAAAGTTGTAGTAGTTCCAGAAAAAACTCCACCGATGCCGATAGTAAACAAACAAGAGGAGACTCCTACGTAAATTTCTAATGGAGGCGTTTCTGGTGTTGGGGGGGGGGGGGGGGCCTACAACGCATGCACACTACTCGTAAAACGACAAACAGCTGTTGAGCTTCTCATTCGGGGCAAAATCCTCTTTACCACCTTTAACTAAAAATGAATAATAATGTCAGTTTGGTTTATTTAGCCCAATCATCAGAAGTCCTATTATAAGACAGCTGTTGTCAAAATTCTAATGCTTCAGCAGGAAAGGCATACAGCACACTGAGAATTAGTCAGGAACTACAGATGATTCAATGAAAGATGTTTGGTGATGAATCCTAAATCTGCACATTGTTTTTGCTCTTTCGCGCACCCAATTCTTTCAGCAAATAGAAAAAAAATTAATGAAAGTGTTTAAGGACTAGCAACCCACTTTTATTATCAAACAAAGACAACTTGAGTATACATGAAAGGCAGTTTTTAAATGATAATCTAATTTGTTAAGGTACTCAAAATTTCATTTCTGAGTATTTCTGCATTCAAATCACAGTGAATCAGTAGAAGATGCTAAAATGCGTTTAGAAAAGACTGGATTTGTGACATAGAAACTCCACTAGGCGGGCCACAAGCTCCTGCTCCAGAGGTTTCTTCCTGTTAAAAGCTTGCTCATGATGACGGACTTTGTTAAGTAAATATTTCATAATAATCTGTTAGTTTTCTACAGACAAGGTTTTTGTTTTTAACTAATTGGCATTGTGTAAAATACTGAATCTGATGATTTTACAATTAACTATCTTACTAGACTTGAATCTGGACCTGGTGATGTAAACTGGATTTGTTGGGTTTTGAGATGACGTTTGTTGTGAATTGGCATTATTTAAACAAAATAAACTGAATTTTGCAACAACTGAACAAATCAGCTTTTATCATGTCTTATTTTAACAGTTGAAAGAACATCTTCCCAAAGTGATTTTGTATTTATCATCAGACTCACCGGAAGCTATATGTGCTCATGGTGTCAGTGACCGACTGACGGCCATCCTGGCTGCTGTACGGAGATCCAGCACTGCGTGAGCCTCCTCTTGATGATCCTGACCACTTACGAATACCTTCTCCAACATCCTCTGTTCCCACAGAGCCAACACTGGACACAGAGTCACTGCAGGATAAAAAAAAAACACATCTTATCACACCATCCTGTCTCCTGCTCCTTCAGGTAGCTGTTTAACGTTACTGATTAAAATGCACACGCAAGCGAATCACATACAGTGGGGCAAAAAAGTATTTAGTCAGCCACCAATTGTGTAAGTTCTCCCACTTAAAAAGATCAGAGAGGCCTGTAATTTTCATCATAGGTATACCTCAACTATGAGAGACAAAATGACGAAAAAAAATCCAGAAAATCACATTGTCTGATTTTTAAAGAATTTATTTGCAAATTATGGTGGAAAATAAGTATTTGGTCACCTACAAACAAGTAAGATTTCTGGCTTTCACAGACCTGTAACTTCTTCAAGAGGCTCCTCGGTCCTCCACTCGTTACCTGTATTAATGGCACCTGTGTGAACTCGTTATCAGTATAAAAGACACCTGTCCACAACCTCAAACAGTCACGCTCCAAACTCCACTATGGCCAAGACCAAAGAGCTGTCAAAGGACACCAGAAACAAAATTGTAGACCTTCACCAGGCTGGGAAGACTGAATCTGCAATAGGTAAGCAGCTTGGTGTGAAGAAATCAACTGTGGGAGCAATTATTAGAAAATGGAAGACATACAAGACCACTGATAATCTCCCTCGATCTGGGGCTCCACGCAAGATCTCACCCCGTGGGGTCAAAATGATCACAAGAACGGTGAGCAAAAATCCCAGAACCACACGGAGGGACCTAGTGAATGACCTGCAGAGAGCTGGGACCAAAGTAACAAAGGCTACCATCAGTAACACACTACGCCGCCAGGGACTCAAATCCTGCAGTGCCAGACGTGTCCCCCTGCTGAAGCCAGGACATGTCCAGGCCCGTCTGCGGTTTGCTAGAGAGCATTTGGATGATCCAGAAGAGGATTGGGAGAACATCATATGGTCAGATGAAACCAAAATAGAACTTTTTGGTAGAAACTCAACTTGTCGTGTTTGGAGGGGAAAGAATGCTGAGTTGGATCCAAAGAACACCATACCTACTGTAAAGCATGGGGGTGGAAACATCATGCTTTGGGGCTGTTTTTCTGCAAGGGGACCAGGACGACTGATCCGTGTAAAGGAAAGAATGAATGGGGCCATGTATCGTAAGATTTTGAGTGAAAACCTCCTTCCATCAGCAAGGGCATTGAAAATGAGACGTGGCTGGGTCTTTCAGCATGACAATGATCCCAAACACACCGCCCGGGCAACGAAGGAGTGGCTTCGTAAGAAGCATTTCAAGGTCCTGGAGTGGCCTAGCCAGTCTCCAGATCTCAACCCCATAGAAAATCTCTGGAGGGAGTTGAAAGTCCGTGTTGCCCAGCGTCAGCCCCAAAACATCACTGCTCTAGAGGAGATCTGCATGGAGGAATGGGCCAAAATACCAGCAACAGTGTGTGAAAACCTTGTGAAGACTTACAGAAAACGTTTGACCTCTGTCATTGCCAACAAAGGCTATATAACAAAGTATTGAGATTAACTTTTGTTATTGACCAAATACTTATTTTCCACCATAATTTGCAAATAAATTCTTTAAAAATCAGACAATGGGATTTTCTGGATTTTTTTTCCTCATTTTGTCTCTCATAGTTGAGGTATACCTATGATGAAAATTACAGGCCTCTCTGATCTTTTTAAGTGGGAGAACTTACACAATTGGTGGCTGACTAAATACTTTTTTGCCCCACTGTAAATATTTTTAAGGCTTTTGTGTAAAACAGGATCCCAGTTTATATAGAAAGTCGAGTCAGAGTTTGTTTTTGTTTCCCATTCAATTTTTATTTTTTACTTTACTACCACTACTTTAAATTATGGACATTTTCTAAGTATTATGATTAACAGGTTTGCTTTTATCACAGCTGTGGTTCTGCAATGGCCCTTCATTTGTTAGTAGCCATGCACAGACTCTCATTAAAGGATAATTCTGATCACATGAATTATTTTCATGCTTTTGACAGTTGTTTGTTCCAGTAAAACACTGTACTCACCAAAGTCATATTTAATAGTCGGGAAACAAACCAGACAGTCCAGCAGATACAAACAAACCTCTCATGGTTGGCAAGAGACGGCAAAAAGACTGAGAACTTTATATTAGAAAAAGCTACAACCCTGTAGTATCTGGTAAAATATTTGTAGCTTCATTTACCTTGACAAAGCCCAACTCTGGCTGACCTGAGACATGCATATTTACAGTATTGTTAAAGTTTATGTAAAAATTTATGGATGGAAGATTTAAAAAATAACTTAAAAATATGTTTACTTCTTTCCAGGAACAAAATCGGCTGGCTGTATAATAATAATACACAATGAATCTATTTTCTACAAAAACCTTTATTTAAATGTAATAAAATCCTCTCTTTAAATAAGTTTGATCTGCAAGCCAGCTTACGTTTTAAAGCTTAAAATCTTGAGAGTCTTTAACTTTTCCATTAGAACTGATGAAGACGCTCAGATAAGAAGTGAAACATCAAGAATCAGGCAAAAGAAACTTCATTGTTTTTTTAACCAACTAGGATCACTAGGACTTGGATGACTGGGAACACTCACTAACACACAAGAACTTCAGCAGATTATTAAATTATTTGTTTAGCTTGAATTTTCTGTGCCATTTTTCAGTCTTCAATAGGTAAAAGTGGGTAAAACACAAAATCCTTTTGACAGACAGTATCAGATTAAAGTGAAGAGCTGCTTCAGTGAGTACAGCACTGATTGATGATGGAATTTATAACCAAAACAAGAGACAAGAATTATCCTTTAATAGATTTGATCCCTTTTACATTTCAAAGCTTCTATAAATGCTTGATGACATTTAATGACATGATGTTTTGGACACGCCCAGAGGCCTGCGCTGAAGCACAACCACACACTGCTACCTCACACACTGTCACATGTTTCTTACAGGTCTTTCTTTCGAGTAAAGGACTCCACAGCAGTTTGAACACTGGATTTAGGAACAGAATTTTTAAAAAACTAAGTATGAAAATGCAGAACATGATGATTTGATCAGAAAAGTACTTCACAAATGCGACTACCTTTCAGTCTCACTCTCATCGCTTGACTCCACCTCCTCTAGGGCGGCCTGCAAATCAACAATACGACGGATTGATGTTTCCAGATCCGCCTGTAACGTCTGCCTGACAGACGTCAGCTCCTCCACCTGCATTTCCTGTAAACAAAGTAGCAAATGTAACTCAAACACATTTGTAAAGCTGGAAAAATATTTAGTCCAAACCTGAAAACATTTGAGTGAGTGAGTTGGAGATGGTTCAGTTAACATGGAGATCTTCTCTGAGCTCAGACAGCTCTGGTCTTTGCTTTATTTGGTCCATGTTCAGGGTGATGCACACCGTGATATCAAACTACACAAGATCCTGTTAGTTCTCTTTAAACAGTTGCTTTTGTTTTAATCTCTTTTAAATGAAATGAACAGTCTCAATGCGCCTTTGAAGTACCAACATTTGTATTTCACATGTTATCTCATCAGTTAAACTCTGAATCTCTGAAGGGATGTCCATTCAAACACACATTCTCATGACAGAGTCTATGCTGATGTCTGCAGTGCTTTGCTCAGTTTGTTTACCAGAAAATTGTGACACACAGACACTTGAATAATAGAGTGATGTATTAATGCATCCCACCTGTGTTTTTATATATTTTTTTAAATCCTGTCTCTTTAGCACCGTCACACGCCGACAAACACAGATACGTGCACATACTGAAACACTTTATTGCTTTTAAGCAGACAGTGCAGCAGTTGTCATGAAATACTAATTATATGAGAGGGTGTGTGTCCGTGTGCTGCTTGTAACCTTGAAGAGAAAATGAGAATTAATCAGTCAAAAAGAGCTGAAGCAGAATGAGGGAGAGATTATAAGGTACAGGGTGAGGAGGAGGAGGATTGTGTGTCTTTGTGTGTATGAATATGTTCATTCATGAAGAATGTGTGTGTCTGCAGGGCTAGTTAGTAGGTTTTTAAGTGAATAATTATTGAATCGATTCTTTCTTTCAGCTCAAAGGTCACAAAGAAATCTACTGAAAGTGAGAACTAAAAGTGAGACTATCTGACATGAATGCTGACTAAAGAACATGTTGGATGGCAAAATATAAAGGATAAACTGTATCACAGTTCACAGTTTTGTTTCTTTGTTTTAACATCAATGTCCTTTTAGTTAGTGCAAAGAACATTTTATTTTATCTTTTGGTCATTTTTATGAACGTGATTCCAAATATACAAGAGTCAGCTATGTGTTAATAACACATACAGCAGACCTACATTTTCTATTCTAAGGTATTAGTTATCTGGATGTGAATAAAATCATTTGGTTTGTGTGGGAGGTGTAAACGGTAAAACACTGAAGATTTTGTGCTTTGTGTACATTTGTAAATATTCATCTTGCATTTCACAAAAAGAAATGATAATGTCACTCTGTGTGGGTTTTCATCTAGACAATAGATCAGCTGCTGTTTCTGTTAACGATGACAGCAGAAAAGCAGCTGCTTTGGATGCGTGATACACTTGATCAATGCCTGAAAGAAGTGTTTCCTACCGAAAAACTTCTTTCACAGCTTGGATATGACTGTCGCCTGTTTGAGTTTAAATTTAACTGCTAATATACTGCACTTAATTTGTCTCCCTTTACACCAAGGAGGTAAAGATAGAGGCACCTATACATGTAGCATGTAAATGCTTCTCTTCTTCATGTTTTTGGACGCCAGGCAGCTGTCACTAAAATTTAGTTTACCACCTCAATGACTGAGTGCATGAGTCAATAATGTCTTCACTGTAAAAACCTTGAAAAATGTTATATAAATCTAATCTATTATAATAGTAATAATTATTATACACAGTTACACGTGACTTTAAAGTGAATCCGTCAAATATGGGATTTTATTATTATGTGCAGTCAAATGTTTATTAGAATATCCCAGTTATGTTGGCTGTTTTCGGAAACACTCTAAATTCGGTGCTTACAACACCTCTGTTCAGATTATATGTGGACATGATGTTGTGTAAAACTTGATGGATCAGATTTTACCAGCTCCATGCGTCTGCGGCTGCTCTCCTGCTCCCTCTGGCTCAGTTCCTCCATCTCTAATCTCATCTCCTGCAGGCGCTGCTGGTAGTAATGGGCGTTCTCCCGCTCCCGAGCCTCAGCTTGGGCGCTCTGCTCTAGCTCTTCCCCAAGACGGACCACACTGTCCCTTAAACGCAGCACCAGCACCTGCTCGTAACAGAAAACTAGATTAAAACTGAGATAAAGCAACATAGGGATTATAATCTCAGATATGGGAATATTTGTATGTTGACATGAGAGTAACTGTTTCAATTTACCTCAAACCTCTTTACTTGACCTCTCTGAAACTCCAATTTGTTTTCCAGGTCACATACACGAGCCTCCTGTTTACTGACGATGCTGCGCCCCACAGTGGACGATTCCAGGAACTGCAACCTTGAAACACACTGCTGGAGCTGTGAGAAGGAGGTAAAGACTAGGGTGAGTCAAATCCATTTAAATCCTGCACAGAAACATCAGTGAGCGTGACAGCGCTCCACCCACTGCTTGCAGTTATGTGAAGATGTGTTCAACATGGAAGTTTAATGATCCAGAAAGCCATTACATTCTCATCTTCAGCATTTTCAACAGCACATCAACAAAAGCAATGTTTATTTTCTGCTTGTCAACCAAAAGTTACCTCCTCTCTGAGAGACTGTCTCTGTTTCTTCACCTCCTCCAGTTCAGCTTGTAGGTCTCTGATCTGAGAGATATCACTGGAAGACTGAAGAGGACAGACTGCGGCTCAGGCTTTTTGCTTTAAGGATGACCAGGAGATGATCAGATAATTCACAGTGTGAATCAAAGAAGTACCTGTGCAATGAGTGCTTTGTGTTTCTTCATCAACTCATTCAGGTCTTCCTGGTCTTCCTCGAGTCTCTTCAGCAGGTCCACCTTCTCATGCTGCAGCAGAGCCAGCTGTTCATTCACCTGCACTCAGAAACAGAGACAGGTGAGAACATTCACATTACAAGGAAACTGAATCTGTGTTCTCAGCAGCGGAAGTTTACGCACCAAAGTTTTTTTATTAAAGAGGCCATTTCATACAAATGTCATAACTTTGTGGTTATTTCTTAAGTGTTAATCTGTAATATGAAACATTTTATATCTAAAAAACATTGGGAGACACTGATTAATAGACCTTTTAATCTGTCTGCGTGAAGATTCGGCTGGCTTCGGCTACAACTCATTAATATTCATTATGCAAATTTGCTGGACTCTGATTGGCTAACAAACTAGCCTATTAGAGCATGGCTTCCTGTTTCCTTCCCTGCTGCGCATGGCAACAGCATACCGAGTATCTTCCGGTTGATGTGGTTCTTTTAATGTATGTAAAAAGAATTCAACATCAAAGAATATCTACAGAAAAACTGGATCTGACTATTGCATTTTGCTCTACTTTCCTTCCTTTAGCATTTTGAGATGGTGGAGATAAACTTTTCTCATCCTGGAAACATTGCTCATTTATTCTTGCAAAGCACGATAAGAAGTTTCACTCACCAGACTCTTCTGCCTGCAGAGATTCTCCAGTTCCACCTGACTGTTCTCCAGCTCTTGGGAAAGTGTTTTCTGGATGTTCTCAGCTTCCAGACGCCTGGCCTCACTCTCCTCAAGCTAAACAGAAATGGAACAAACAAAGGAATATTTTCAGACAAAGTTCAGGGTGACATTTAGTGAAAGTATATTTGCATGTATACAAGACCTGGCAGTGCAGCCGTTCTATCTGGTCTTTGCTGACATTTGGCTGGTTCTGGCCTGAGCTGTCAATTGTAGCTAGAAGCAGCTGGGCGTCAGCCAGCAGAGCATGAGTTCTCTTCAGATCTCTCCTTAGCTTCTTCTCTACATCAAAGTCTCTATGTCCCACCTACAACATGAAACAACTTAGTTTACTACAGAGTTGTGTCATGATGCCACATTTTAGAAAAATAATGAACAAAGATTTGAAAAGAAGCAGTAAAAGAAAAGGTGGTGGGATAGCAGTACTTGTTAACAATAGATGATGTCATCCAGAAAATGCATTTGTAAAATATTCATCAGTTCATCAGTGTTCTTTTAGTAACAGTATACATTCCAGCATCAGGTAATGCCAACCCTGCATGTGAACTTGTTGGCTCAGATGTTGCTAAACTACAAAAACAATATCCCAATGCAATTGTGGTAATAGCTGGAGACTTTTACTATTACTCTCTCTTCTACAATTACTGTACATAGTTTCAAAAGTTTGCCAACTGCTCCACCAAATAAATTCTTATTGCCTGCTTGAAGAGTAAAATGTGGAAGCCTTTAAATCACAGCTTATCATCACTGTCTTCTTTCATTTCTTCAAAAAAACGGAACGGAGAAGCTGAAAATATTATGGCCAAAAAGAAACTAGTCCTTCATGCAGAAGCTGCCAAATTGTTTGAATAAAACAGTTTTTGGTGGCTGTAGTGGATCTCCCACTTGAGTAAAATTAGCAAGTGATAAAGACCAGCAGGTGAATGGGAGAAGCAGGAGGAGGAGAAACCCGGTCGGCCCCTGGTCCAAGTGACAGAACTGAAGTTCAGGTAAGAAGATATGAACTACAGTCTATCTGGGTCAGGTATAAACCAGGTTAGGTGTAATTTCTGTTTGTTGTGTTTGCTAATGTTTTACAGTCAGTTACAATGAGCTCCTGCTGCGAAATTGTTAGCATGATGAAGTTTCTACACTGCTGGATGGGAGCTATGATGTTAATGAGGGTGAATTATTATTGATAAGGTTAGTTAGTGTAATTATTGATTAGGTTGTTTAATATTTAGGTGTTCATTATTGATATAGTGCACTATGCAGAAACTAACTGATGAAACCAAATAATTTGGCTAGAATTCATCATAAACCCTCTATATTTGTAGATATAATTTAGATAGATTCAAACCAGGATTCACCAGGAGATGTGATGCTGCACATTAATATAAAAGCAGCTTGGATTTTTTAAGTAACTTAACTACTTTGTTGTTTTTGTCTGTCATACATAAATATATAATAGATTTGATTATCCATCTAATCTCTGTTTATTTCAGTATTTCAGGGTCTAATCAGACTTTAAACGGTTCTCATGCAACTTTTTAAGTTCCTACGTAAGTACTACTGTATATGATTCAACTATTTTTTGAGAGTGAAGATACTAGTACTGTGATCATATGAAGCATTTAAAAGAATAACAAGTACTATTCTTTCTCACTTTCTCTGTGATTTCACTTTCACTGTCTGTTTTTCATCATAAGTAAGTTCAGAAGTAAGTTCTGTATATGATGTCAATATGTTTTTTTGATGTACAATATATTTTCTACATACTGTATCAGTACTGTGTGCAGTGTTTCCCCTAGAATTTTTTCTAGCTGTGGTGCTCAGGTAGTGGGGGGAGGTGTCACTTTTGTTGTGAGGATTTCTTGCAGACTTTTGCACCCCCATTGCTCTGCATGCACTAATTTCTCTGTTCACTGGCTGGAAATTGGTTATAAAACAATAAAACCTGTATTTTTGATCACAACACTTAAAATAAAGAAAATATAGACTTGCTGCAAAAGATTTATAGGCTACATGTTTAAACTGTTTAAATAATCACATTATATACAAGTCTATTGTATCCACAATGGATATATTACTGATTTGATCAGTAATAACTTACCAGTTGTAGAAATACAGATTTATTCTGACTGGACTGAGAAAACAGTCTGATCTGGACCAAGAACATTGTTAGTTACTGCCGTGTTAAAACAGCCACAGTATAAAAAATGTCAGTATTTCATGCAAATGGGGATTTTTAAACCTTTAAACCGGTTCGCATTTACCAAAAGCTGACAGGTCCACTGACACACACACGCGCGCATAGATTTTACCTGTCTAAGCGCTACCTGCAGGGAGGCAGAAGGCAGGGAGGAGGGGGGGATGTTACGCTGTGGGTTTAGTATTCTCTCAGACCCCAGTCGGCTGAGGCAGAAGGCTGCCCATCCTGAGCCGGGTTCTGGTTCTGGTTCTGCTAGAGGTTTCTTCCTGTTAAAAGGGAGTCGTTCCTTTCCACTGTCACCAATCGTGCTTGCTCAGGATGGGGGATTGTGCTGAACTAACAATTCAACCCAATCAGCTGGTTCCTTAGATAGAAAATGTTTTATTATTAATTGGTTGATTTTTCTGTGAAGTGCCTTGAAATGACTTTGCCATGAACTGGCGCTGAGGATCTGCTGCTATCTGCCTAAAATGATTTTTAGCTCAGCTGATGGCTCTCATGTTCAACAGGCTTAACATTGATCAGATTTTGAGGATCTTGTCTCTGGAACTTCACACAGACTTTTAAGTGTCAAACCTGCCTTTGAATTTTTCAGATTTTAAAATTTCAACCATTTGATGTACAGGTAATGTAACACTCAGGAGTCAGCTGACCTGATACAGAAACACCTTTTTTTAAAACAAGCTCTAGCACAGAAATAAATACACAAACAAGTTACTGTTACAGAAGAAACCTTAACAAGCTGTTGCAGTTTCTTGCCAGCTTTCGTGTCACTTTTATTTATGTTGTCAGGATGATGCATATGTCAGTGCTACATTACAGGAACCACAAAACAAGCACATGCAGCAAAGAGGAGGTACTTAATTTACTACTCTGTTAGTATAAGGATGTAATTAGACTCCTGAGAGCTGGAAAAGATCTGGTGTGAGTCCAAGCTGGCAAACACCACATGTCTTCTGCAGGGTGAAGAATGAGTGTGTGCTGGAGCGTACCTGGTCACAAAGAGCTGCAATGAGTCCCTCCAAGTCGTGCTTCTCATGAATCACCATTTGCTTTTCTTCATATTCCTGCTCCAACTGCATCTCCAGCTGCCTGAGCTGCACGTGCACACACACACACACACACACACACACACACACACACAACAAAGACAGCATGAAGGTGAACAAGTCTGGTTTAGTGTTTTTTTAAAGCCTATTAGAACAACAATCTGTAGCAATAGTGGAACGACTGATGATTAAAACATCATCATCATCTGCTTGTTCAGGCTGTTGGTCCAGCCACATGTATATAAAATGATGTTTTTATTATGCAATAAAACAAATGTTGAGCAGTGTTAAATTCTCTTGATGTTTTAGACAAACAGCTGCAGAGAGGTGAGTTGCCATCAGTCCCTCGAAGCTGTGCTGCTGTATCAGAAGTGATGGAACTAAATTCAGCTGCTGGTGATGAGTTCAGCTTGGTCTGGGGTCCTGGTCAGCACTTGTGTTTTAAGTAGGAGTTCTCCTGAGACCAAATCCTTGACATGATATGACTGTGTGATAATGAGTTTGCAGAAAGAAGCCTGAGAAAAATTTGAGCTCAAATACTGATGAAACTGCAAAGATGCAAATGCTCTCTGTATAACAGTCATAATAATAATAATAAAGCAAAGTGGATTATTACATAAAAATCTGATTTATTTTATTTAACCAAAGAGAGAGAGTCAGTCGTTTATAAAACACAGTGTTGTTCTCTTGTGTTTTAAACTTTAGATTTAAAGGATCATCAATAAATCATGAAGCTTTTAATCTGCAGCAGTGAAACACCTGATATCCTCCCTGAATCTTTAATATAACACGAGATAAATGATTAAAATGTGCTTGTTAAAGTCAAAGAGAACTAAGTTTGAAGTTTGTACTGAGACACTTTGAATCTGTTAAAAATACCAGCTTACAACATGATGAAGGACTGAGAACTATGTAAACACTTAGAATCATCTGAAATCATAACTCCATCATATCATCACGCTTGATGGGAGTTTTTACTTGAAATCAACTCTTTTCTTGGTCCATCTGCTTCTCCTTTCTAAAAGCTTCTGTTAGCTTGACATCATGTTTTATTTTACAAAGCTTTGTTTCTTGTTTTTTCTTGTTTTATTTAACATCAGGATTCACTGTGATTTGTCAGAGTTTTTTTGTCTCCAGCAGTTTACAAGTTTTGCCTTATCATGTCATTTATTTGTCTTCAGTTATGTTTCTACCATATCAATTATATTGTGTAATGAAAACTTTAAACTGGTTTGTCCTCAGCAGACATGAACCAAGTGTTTCAGATCCGGGAACACAGACCATGTTTTATGTTCTTCAAACCTCATTTTACAGACTTTGAGCCCCATATTTTATAATAGTAAGAATATCAAAGCAGCAGCGTGTGTAAACAACAACAAAAAGAGCGACTGTCACTTGTGAAGGTCACTTGTCTGCTTAGAGGCAGAAGGAAACAGCTTCTGTCCCTTGATGATTGAACTTTAATCAGTATCAGTTCCAATAAAGTGAAATACAGGGAAAATGTATTTATATTATGTGTCTGTAAAATTTTATTTGTCATTGCAGAGTATCATATTTTGATTAATTTCCATTTAATTTCCACCTTCTGCATCACATCGGGGTTTTTCAGGATTTCTACACCTGACAGGGATTTTTTGTGCTTGTTTTTTTTCCAGAGTTGACATTATGAAGCCACAAGTAGATTGTTTTGAAAATGAATGTTTGAGTGTGAATTAAAACAGCTGATGAATCGGAGCATAAATCTGCTGAAGGACCCTGCAGAAGGTGTGCATCCACTTTTCTATAGAACTTTTATTTCATAGAAAATATTTATCACTAAAACGCTGAACCCACCCGTCTCTGAGAGGACTTATGAACGTCCTCTAGTTCCTCTTCTTTGTCCTCCAACTCCTTCTGATGCATCTGCTTCATCCTTTCCATCTCTATCTCAAAGCGCATGTGGACCTAATCAGAGGAATAAAGCAGATGAGCAGAGACCAGCAGCAGAACCAAAGTCTAGCTGTTCATGTCAGTGAGTACTGTGAGCACCTGTTCCTGCTGCTGGATGTTAGCCAACAGTTTAACGATTTCCTCTGCTCTCTCACTGGCTTGGCTCTCCAAGAGGCGGAGCTGCTTCTTCAGGTCAGGGATCGAGTCTGAAGCCAGATGAACAGGCAGGTTGAGGTCTCGAATCTGAGCACACAGTTCCTCTTTCTGCTTCTGCAGACGATCCACCTCTGTCTGGTTCTCCTGGACACAAACAGACACAGGTTGATAATATATGTGGGTGAAAACAGAATATATTCAGTCTAAACAGCAGGGTGGCTGTGGTTCAGTGGGTAGAGAGATTGTCTTCCAATCTGAAGGTTGGTGGTTCGATCCGGGCCTCCACCACCACATGTCAAAGTAGGGAAGACACTGAACCCCATGTCTCGGGTTGTATGAATGTTAGCCCCTCCCTTCTCCCCACGATTTACATATCGGTTGTGTGAATGGGTGAATGACTAGAAAAATGATATACAAATACAGGATATTTCCCATTTAAACTTCAATGTGTCCACAAACGTGAATAGATCTATAATTTTATACTGATATCCAGTGAGACTTTAGTGACAGACGCCCTGACGGTGTTCTAACATCAATTTAAAGGGACTTAAGGCAAGATTTGTGAAAAACTACACATGCATTTCCAGTTTATTCAATGCTAATGGGTCATGAAGCATTAAAAACCCAAAATAACGAGGCCATCCGCATATATTTCTGTTACCTTGGAAACGCTGTGTGCCACATAATGCGCTGCAGTTCGACGTCCGAATTTCCCGCGCAGTTGTAGGGATGTGACGTAAATTGACGCTGCATGCGCGTTGCCGACAGCTCTTGAACAGGAAGTACATGTCCGCCGTGGACTTGGATTCAAACACTGAAGATATACTTATGGATGTTTCTGCAGCCATCAAACGACCTGCATCCACTCTCACCCCCCAAAAAAGTGGCACCATGAAGAAAAAAAAGACTTTGTCAGCGGCATCTCGTGAGTCTAAAAAAAACATGACCGAAGCCGGGCAGGCACCCGCATAAATATTGGATATGCGTTTGGTTCATGGAGGGAACTTCAGCTGCATTTGGGAGTGAAAACGGATGCTGACATGGCTCATTTCCTTGTGACCAGGTGAGAAAACATTATAGGTCGTGTTTAGAGCCTGATACAGTATGAAAATGATGAGATCAAATCAAATAACAGAGTGGAGAGACCTGACGTGAAGTATGTTAGCCTCCCCGGTGCATTGCTGTGAAGACGAACAGTCTGTAAAGTGTCTGTGCGCGCTCCCGTGCCAGCTTGGCTGGTGGCTGCAGTTAGCCACAGCGCCTGTCGCGGCAGCACTGAGTCTGATTTTGTAAAGCTGCCTTAAGTCCCTTTAACATATTAACACTTCAAATAAAACCTGTATGTCACAAGTCTCATGTTTTGAGTTAGTGAAATATTAACAAATATTATACATAAAAATGAACTGAATTGATTAAATGGATGATTAAAAACTCTTCGCTAACATCTGTACAATGACAATTAAAACACAGCTGGGTGATGTAGTCTGTGAAGGATTTTGATGGATATATTTAAAATTAATGGCAGATAATTTACAAAAATACATCCATTCTGAGGCCCTTTCATCTTGTGTCGTGGATCCTACATGTAATTACACACAGAAATGTTTTTTATAAAAGGTCGTACATGGAATTCAAATAATAAATGCAGGATTTTTCAAAATGTCTAAGTGTTTAGAGATGATTACTATTTATTTGAGGCTTTGAATACATAATTTTGGTTCCATATTAAACAACATAGTGGTTGCAATAATTTATCACTTTTTCTTGAAAGCTATAGTAAAATGCAGGACAGACAGCTGTTGTACAGCCAAACATACAAATTGCACATTTACCCTAAAACCTGCACATTTTGAGACTTCCTGCATCACTTACATCTGATAATCACAAGTCACGAGGGACGCTGCCATGGGTGTCAAAACTAACCCAAACGATTATGAGGATGTTTTAATCAACTTGTAATTCTGTTTCTGTTGTTTAGTGTTGCCAAATTATCCAGAACTCCATGTCGAGTTCTGCTGCAGTCACACAGAATACAAACACCACTGAAGGAGGAATTTAAATAAAAACCCATGAAAAAAGATGCTTCATCAAACCAACGTTGTGACCTGAACAGTTAAGTGATGAGTCTGGCTGTGTTTCTGTAAAGGGGGACATTTCATCCCAATTAAAACTAGAAAGTCCTTGGAGAACGTAGATCTCTGCTAAAAGGTTTATTACCCTATAATGTCATTTATAAAAAAAACGACTAGTTCTAAATTCGTTTCATAAAAATGACCATGAAAACATCCCCTTAGCGTAGAATTAGTTCAGTTCTGCATGAAATATATTTCCACGTTGGCAGTTTTCCAGCTCATTTCTAAGATCTAATCGTTTGGTTCGTGTGCACGGCCTATCCAGAATTTCATCCATATCCATTCACAGGTTTTTGAGTTATAATTACCTCCAAGAACAAAACCTTTTTGAAAATTAACAGGATTTTGAAAGCCATAAAAAATTAGGCCTAATTATAAACAGGAACTGTGGTTTGTTGTTGTAAAAGTGACAAAATAAATCTAAAGTAAGTCTTACTTTATTTTACCGATAAGTTTGGCCAGAACTTAAAAACACACATTAACCTCAACATACCTGGAGTTTCTGACGCAGGTTGAACAGTTCAGTCCCCAGAGCTGAATTCTCCTGCAAGGCTTTTTCCTTCTGCTCTCTCTCATTGTTGGCTTCTTCCAGAGCTTGAGTCAGTTCGTTATCAAACCTGTCAAAATACAGACACACAGACTGAAACAGCAGGTAGGTGTAGGAGTCACATCTGAGTAAACTGGGTTTAATTCATATCATATAAATCACAGAAATCAGATAAGAGAGAAGTAATTAACACCACACCGTCATCACACACATTATATTAAACATTATATAAACATGTTACACAATATGAGCAGTCAGATAAAGTAACAACCAAGAAATTCTTTATTCTAAAACAGGAATAAGTCTGATAGGAAGCAAACCTCCTCTGTTTGCGCTCCATTTCATGCATGCGGTTCTGCAGACTGTCCGTCAGCACTCGAGCATCCTGAAGGTCCAGGGTCACACGGCGACAATGACGTTTCAGCTCCGTCACGCTCCTCCTGGACTGCTCCAGCTGGGCCTGTAAAGTTGCTCCCTGCAAACACAAGTGTTATTGACTTAAATCTGCAAACAGCACCGCCGTGCACGTTACCATGACCTGTCTCACCTTGGTATCGAGCTGCTGCCTGGTCTGTCTCTCTACCTCCAGCTTCTCCTCCGTCTGCTTCAGACGTCTTCGGACAAATTCGACCTCCGTCTGTGAGCACTCAAGCTGCATGGCAAGCTCACTTTCTGTTTACAGGAGAAGCATCTGACCGTCAGCGTCAGGAGTGATTGATAAGGTGACAGTTTTTGTGCCAGTTATTCAAAACTCACCAGGAAGAACATCTTAGAGAATATAACCTTGATTTGAATTGCTACTGACTGACGTGTTGGACCTCTGTCCTTGTCCTTCTAATTTCAGCACGCCTTATTTAAATGGCTGAATTATCTCCTTACTGTGTCATCAAGTTCTGCAGGTTTATTCATCACCCATTTATTGAATCAGGTATATCAGAGCTTTTTGAAAGACAGCTTATTTCCCCTTCAATGTTACCACATTTCGGGGTTTAGCGGCAGAGCTGAGTATGTGGGTTGCAGCCATGAAAAATATACCAGAAAGCTTATTATGGCCCTTAAAATGCTAATTTGCCACCTGCAGAAGTTCTGCTCAGGTTAGTTGGGCATCAGAGGGGAACAAACTGGAATACAGGCGGGTCGTCACTGGGTTCATCAGCTGGTGTAACAGAACATCTTCATATCAACACCAACACACTGAAGGAGCTGACGATTGATCACATTACACTGGTTAACGTTCAGCGTCTGGGTGTTGAAATGATGTAGGAGTAGAAATACTTGGATGTTCACATCAACAACAAACTGGACTGCTTAACAAATACAAATATACTGTACAAAAAGGATTAACGTCATCTGATAATCCAGCTGAGATCCTTCGGGGTGAAAATGACTGATTTAAGGACTTTCCGTGACACTGTTGTAGAGTCTGCCATCTTTTATGCTGTGGACTTCTGGTGTGGTTGAGTTTCAGGGAGGGACAGATAGACATAAAGAGGGACATCTCTGTCCTGAACTGTCTGATGAAGTCCATCGAGCAGGTTGGGGAGGATAGGATAATGTCCAAGCTGACATCATCAACACCTCCCACCCCGGCATGAGACTGAGCACTGAGTGACAGATCATCCTGACTGGCATCTGTTGGACCTTATAACCATTTTAACATTCTTGTTTTAATTATCATGTCATCTGTTTTATGAAACGCTGTTTTTCATTACAGCTTCCTTGTTCATTGTATGTCAACCAGCCCACTCCCAACTCCTCACACCTGTGTAAATATCACTGCTTTTGGTTCAGTAAAGCTATAGGGTTATTTTTGTGAATATAGATAACTAACTTACTTATTCTTCTTTTATATTCCTTTCGAATATATGAAGGATGTAACATTCATGTGATAATTTATGTTTATTCTATTCCAATTTGACTTCTCATAAACATTAAAGCCAGTACTCCTGTTATATACCAAATAAAGCAGAATAAAAGATAAAGTAAAACAAAATAAAAGATACAAATTTTCAGTTTGTGCTAAATAAGCAATGAAAACAGTTTAGACCATGGATTCCCAAAGTGTGGTGCGCGCACCCCTGGGGGTGCATGAGCTGCCACTAGGGGGTGCGCGAGGTGAAAAATGTAATGGCGGACAATTACAATTAAAAATTACAAAATACAGTGTTGTTTCCCCACACAATAAAGATGAGTAAAAAAATATTTCCTCTGTAAAATTGTAAACAATGACAATTAAAATTACTATTCAAAATGCACTTCATCTAGAAATGAAGTGTAGAAGAAGTTCTTCTTCTTCTACTACACAATTTAAGTGCGCACCTAGCTTGTAGCCTCTACTTCATTCATTATCGCAAATATGCTCAAATGGCCTAAATCGGGGAAACTGTCAGTTGAAAAATTGAAAGACAAAGGTGCTGATAAAGGAGAGGAACCAAGAGAGAGTGCTGAATCAAAGGCAACAGAGGATAGAATTGCGACAGATACGGGAGAAGAAAATGAACAGGAGTTAAAAAATGATGAGCTGGAGGAGACGGCAGAGGGAAAGAGTGTTTC